>CM076572.1:804539251-804767539 GCA_034641835.2 Pinus albicaulis | reverse complement strand
ATTGGGGTTCCCATGAACAGAGATGGTGGCAAAAGTATTGGAGACTCACTGGGGCCCTATGATGGAGGAAGTTGCATTCCCATTACCTCCCGAAGCTTCAAGCAAGGACAGTGGAAAGATGCTGGAGGATGGACCTGAGATCGGTAATGAATATATGGGCAATCTTAGTTTGGTGTTTTCGCTTTTGATTTCTTGGGATTTTGACTACTATGTTAGCATCACCAAATTATTTTGTCCTCTTCACTGCATTATGTCTTGAACTGAGCATGTTTTACAAAGTATTCATATATCAGTCTTATCTATTTTTAATTTTATGACTTGAGCATTATCGTTTCCTGACAATTTCTCTAGGTTCCTTTTTTCAACATATTTAAGGTTATTGGTATGTTGGTAAATTTAACAATTTGATTACTTACATGCTGGAGAATGGAAATTAGCATTTTGCAGTGAAGAACTATTAATATTCAAATTATTTTGTTTTAACATATGTTTTATTTTCCACCCTTCCGTAGGTGTGTTATTTTTGAATGAGTTATTTTGTTTCTTTGTTACTTCATTTTTTCCAAGGGAAGCAATGGTTTGGAGAATCATAACTTAAAATGGTTCAATTAAATCTTGATGCATAGTTTGATATTATTTCTACAGAATATGGAATCATACCTAGCAGGCCACTTCCTTCTGAATTCCATGCAGAACCACATACAGACTATGACAGAGCTATAGTTAAATGGGGTCTGATGCACAATAAAGAAAGTGCTACAGATTTTTGTCAGGCTTGCTTAGAAAAAGAAAAAAATGCTAAATAACGTGAAAAGAAGTGTAGCAGAGATAGTGGAAAAAGTATTGGAGACTCAATGGGGCCCTGTGTTGGAGGAAGCTGGATTCTCATTATCTCCTGAAACGTCAAGCAAAGATAGTGGAAAGCTGTTGGAGGATGGACCTGAGATCAGTAATGAATATATGGGCAATATTAGTTTGGTGTTTTCACTTCTGATTTATTTGGATTTTGACTACTATGTTAGCATCACCAAAATATTTTTCCCTCTTCACTGCATTATGCCTTGAACTGAGCATGCTTTACAAAGTATTAATATAGCAGCCTTATCTATTCTTAATTTTATGACTTGAGGATCATGGTTTCCTGACAATTTCTCTAGGTTCCTTTTTTCAGTATATTTAAGGTTATTGTTATGTTGCTAAATTTAAAAATTTGATTACTTACATGCTGGAGAATGGAATTTAGAATTTTCCAATGAAGAACTGTTAAAATTCAAAATATTTTGTTTTAACATCTATTTTCTTTTCCACCTTTCCGCAGGTGTGTTATTTTTGAATGAGTTATTTTGTTTCTTTGTTGCTTCAATTTGTCCAAGGGCAGCAAGGGTTTGGAGAATCCTAGCTTAAAATGGTTCAATTAAAGCCTGATTCATAGTTTGATATTATTACTGCAGAAGATAGAATCATACCTGGCAGACCACTTCCTTCTGAATGCCATGCATAACCACATACAGACTATGATGGAGCTATAGTTAAATGGGGTCTTATGCACCATAAATAAAGTGTTGTAGATTGTTGTTAGGCTTGCTCAGACCAAGAAAAAAAATGCTAAAGATGTTGAAAAGAAGTATAACAGAGATGGTGGAAAAATTATTGGATACTCACTGGGGCCTTATGTTGGAGAAAGCTAGATTCTCATTACCTCCCGAAGATTCAAGAGAGGATAGTGGAAATATGCTAGAGGATGGACCTGAGATCGGTAATGAATATATGTGCAATCTTATTTTGGTGTTTTCGCTTTTGATTTCTTGCGTTTTTGACTAATAGGTTAGCATCACCAAATGATTTTTCCCTCTTCACTGCATTATGTCTTGAACTGAGCATGTTTTAAAAAGTATCATAAAACAGTCTAATCTATTTTTAAGTTTATGACTTTAGGATTATGGTTTCCTGACAATTTCTCTAGGTTTCTTTTTTCACCATATTTAAGGTTATTTTTATGTTTCTAAATTTAACAATTTGATTACTTACGTGCTGGAGAATGGAATTGAGCATTTTGCAGTGAAGAACTGTTAAAATTCAAAGTATTTTGTTTTAACATTTGTTTTCTTTTTCACCTTTCCCCAGATGTGTTATTTTTGAATGAGTTATTTTGTTTCTTTGTTAGTTCAATTTGTCCAAGGACAACAAGAGTTTGGAGAATCCTAGCTTAAAATGGTGCAATTAAAGCCCGATGCATAGTTTGATATTATTTCTATAGAAGATGGAATCATACATGGCAGGCCACTTCCTTCTGAATTCCATGCAGAAAAACATACATACTATGATGGAGCTGCAGTTAAATGGGGTATGATACACCATAAAGAAAGTGTTGCAAATTGTTGTCAGGCTTACTTAGCCTAAGCAAAAAATGCTAAAGAACGTGAAAAGAAATGTAACAGAGATGATGGCAAAATTATTGGAGACGCATTGGGGCCCTGTGTTGGAGGAAGCTGGATTCTCATTACTTCTCGAAGCTTCAAGCAAGGATAGTGGAAAGATGCTGGAGGATGGACCTGAGATCGGTAATGAATATATGGGAAATATTAGTTTGTTGTTTTCACTTTTGATTTCTTGGGATTTTGACTACTAGGTTAGCATCACCAAATTATTTTTTCCTCTTCACTTCATTATGTCTTGAACTGAGTGTTTTTTACAAAGTATTCATATAACAGTCTTATCTATTTTTAAGTTTATGAATTGAAGATTATGGTTTCCTGACAATTTCTATAGGTTTCTTTTTTCAGCATATTTAAGGTTATTGTTACGTTGCTAAATTTAACAATTTGATTACTTATGTGCTAGAGAATGGAATTTATCATTTTGCAGTGAAGAACTGTTAAAATTCAAAGTATTTTGTTTTAACATATTTTTTATTTTCCACCTTTCCCCAAGTGTGTTATTTTTTAATGAGTTATTTTGTTTCTTTATTACTTCAATTTGTCCAAGGGCAGCAAAGGTTTGGAGAATCATAGATTAAAATGGTGCAATTAAATCCTGACGCATAGTTTGATATTATTTCTACAGAAGATGGAATAATACCTGGTAGGCCACTTTCTTCTGAATGCCATGAAAAACCACATACAAACTATGACGAAGCTACATTTAAATGGGGTTTGATGCACCATAAAGAAAGTGTTGCAGATTGTTGTCAAGCTTGCTTAGACCAAGCAAAAAATGCTAAAGAAGGTGAAAAGAAGTGTAACAGAGATGGTGGCAAAAGTATTGGAGACTCACTGAGGCCCTGTGTTGGAGGAAGCTAGATTCTCATTACCTCCCGAAGCTTCAAGTGAGGATAGTGGAAAGATGCTGGAGGATGGACCTGAGATCGGTAATGAATATTTGGGAAATTTTAGTTTAGTGTTTTCACTTCAGATTTATTGGGATTTTGACTACTAGTTTAGCATCACCAAATTATTTTGTCCTCTTTATTGCATTATTTCTTGAACTGAACGTGTTTTACAAAGTATTCATATAGCAGTCTTATCTATTTTTAAGTTATGACTTGAGGATTATGGTTTCCTGACAATTTCTCTAGGTTCCCTTTTTCAACATAATTAAGGTTAATGTTATGTTGCTAAATTTAACAATTTGATTACGTAAGTGCTGGAGAATGGAATTTATCATTTTGTAGTGAAGAACTGTTAAAATTTAAACTATTTTGTTTTAACATCTGTTTTCTTTTCCACATTTCCCCAGGTGTGTTATTTTTGAATGAGTTACTTTTTTTCTTTTTTACTTCAATTTGTCCAAGGGCAACGAGGGTTTGGAGAATCCTAGCTTAAAATGGTGCAATTAAAGCCTGATGCATAGTTTGATATTATTTCTGCAAAAGATGGAATCATACCTGGTAGGCCACTTCCTTCTGAATGCCATGTCGAACCACATATAGACTATGATGGAGCTGCAGATAAATGGGGTCTGATGCACCATAAATAAAGTGCTGCAGATTGTTGTCAAGCTTGCTTAGACCAAGAAAAAAATCCTAAAGAAGGTTAAAAGAAGTGTAATAGAGATGGTGGAAAAAGTATTGGGGACTCACTAGGGCCCTGTATTGGAGGAAGCTAGATTCTCGTTACCTCCTGAAGCTTCAAGTGAGGATAGCGGAAAGATGCTAGAGGATGGACCTGAGATCGGTAATGAATATATGGGCAATCTTAGTTTGGGGTTTTTCGTTTTTAATTTCTTGGGATTTTGACTACTAGGTTATCATCAACAAATTATTTTGTGCTCTTCACTACATTATGTATTGAACTGAGTGTGTTTTAAAAATTATTCATAAAGCAATCTTATCTATTTTTAAGTTTATGACCTGAGCATTATGGTTTCCTGAAAATTTATCTAGGTTCCTTTTTTCAGCATATTTAAGGTTATTGTTATGTTGCCAAATTTAACAATTTGATTACTTACATGCTAGAGAATGAAATTTAGCATTTTTCAATGAAGAACTATTAAAATTAAAAGTATTTTGTTTTAACATTTGTTTTCTTTTCCACCTTTCCCTAGGTGTGTCAATTTTGAATGAGTTATTTTGTTTATTTGTTACTTCAATTTGTCCAAGGGCAGCAAGGGTTTTGAGAATCCTAGCTTAAATTGGTTCAATTAAAGCCTAATGTCGAGTTTGATATTATTTCTACAGAAGATGGAATCATACCTGGCAGGCCACTTCCTTCTGAATGCCATGTAGAACCACATACAGACTATGACAAGTTGCAGTTAAATGGGGTCTGATGCGCCATAGAGAAAGTGTTGCAGATTTTTGTCAAGCTTGCTTAGACCAAGAAAAAAATGCTAAAGAAGGTGAAAATAAGTGTAACATTTGGGTTTACTGTCCATTTGAACCTAGTTGCTATTCACTAGATATATATCAGCACAAGCATCAAGAATGTTGGCTAAAGAAGATAGAATTCTCATGCTTCCTCTATTGGATATCTTGCATCTTCTGCTATGTGGCTTCATAGAGGCTATTTCGCTTTGGATATTAGATTCTTTTGTCAAGAAATATGTTGAAATTGATATTTTGGGGAATCTACATACATATTTATGCAAGTTTGAGCCTTTCTTTCTAAATCAGGGACAACTTACTGAAGGGTAGTTTGAAATTTTGTGTTTGTTCTTATTCAAGTTTGAGTTTATTTCAAGACTGCTACAGTCTATGGTCATGTGAAATTATGAATTATAACTTTATATAATTTTGATGTTTCTAGGTTGGAGACTATACTATTTTCATTCCAGGATGCTACTATTAATGCGCCTAAGGCTCTTGAATTACGTGGTAGGATTCTCACAAAACTAGTTGTTGAAGGGATATTATTTATTCAAGATATAGCAAGGGAAATCAAGGATGGAGGTACATAGCCAGGAATCTTACTAGAAATGAGGGGATTTTGAGGTATTTCTTAAGAAGAAAATTTCAAGGTAGTTTGCTAACAATTTTAATGCCTGATCAAATTTGTGGTTTATCTGTGATCTCTCATGTTTACAAGTGAATGGTTGGTTAGTTTTTAGCTCGTGCTCACATTTTTTGGCTCTTGAAGCTTGAGAACTCTCATAACAGAAATAGGCAAAGTGAAACAACACAAATGGTCAACTATCTCTCTTTTCATTTGCTAATATTATAATGAAGTTTTATTAGAGACATTGTTTGTTTGTTTATTTTGGTTAGAAAAGGGTTTTCTCTCGGTTTTATGTGATTTTCAATTTATTGTATGTAGCATGTTGAGAATTGGGAAAGAATAACGTGACATTTATTTTACAGAAATTGATGCTGAAGGAAAATTTCTTTGACATTGTTGATGTTAAGGTATATGTTGTATAAACTATTTATAGTCTAATTTATGTTATATTATAGTGTTCATTGTCTTTCATGTCTTACACTGCATTTTATTTTGTTTTGTTTTCAGAAAATGAAATCAATATTGATGGTAAGAAGCATGAATTGAAAAAATAGGAGAGCAATAACATTGGAGCGACAAATGCAAAAAGAGAGAGGAGAACTGGTCTGGTGATACCCATAGAGCCAATATCTCGCATAAGACACACATATAAAGACTGATGATCAAGTCTTCAGAGTTGGTGAATTCACCTGTTATGCCTTGACAACACAACGATAATGTTATGAAGTGTTGAAACATCATTTCATGTGTAAATTGTAGTCCAACTAATATTAATTTGGAAACTCATTTTGTAATACTTTAAAATTTCATATAATATAATTTATGAGGTTGAAACTATTTATAGTTGCACTTGATGTTGTTTAGTATTGTAATTAAAATATGCAACTTTGTGTTTTTATATTAGATGAACATGCACATTGTATGAAATTTTTTAAATCATACAAATTAACTTATGTTGATTAATAATGAACACAAAATCAATTTAAAGCTACTAAATTAGTAGTTTATATTGATTAATGATGAACACAAATAAAATGAATATGCGACTAAATTAGACATTTATAATGATTATTAATGAAAGTAAATGGGATGAATATAAACTACTAAATTAGTCGTTTATATAATGAATGAATGGCTACTACAAATAGTAAATTTGTGACTACAAATGATGACTAAATTTTGCATACATATGACTATTAATAGCTAATTTACAGTATCTTATAACAGGACTAAGATTTAGTCATATTTCTTCGATCATTAAGTGGTTTCAAACAATGACTAAAATTTGCATATATATATATGACTATTAGTAGCTAATATATAGTATCTTATAACACGATCAATATTTTGGTCATATTTCTTTGCTCATTAATTGGTTTTCTCGGGTGATCATATAGTAATATATTTTCTTGTATATTTGGTCATTAATTTTGACAATTAATGACCAAATCAAAGACCAAATGAATAACTAAATCAATGACTAAATTAATGACTAAATCAGTGACTAAATTAATGACTAAATTAGTGACTCAATGACCAAACCAGTGACTAAAGTACTGACTAGATTAATGACCAAATCAGTGACTAAATCAATGACCAAATCAATGACTAAATATACAACTACATAAAAAAATTGAGATAACCAATTAATGACTAAGCTAAAAATGACCACAAATTGGTCACGTTATTAGATACTATAAATTATCTACTATTGGTCACCGACTGAAAACTAGTCGTTTATATGCAAATTTTAGTCAGTTTTTTAGTAACTAATTAGCCATTTTGTACTAGTGCATAGAATCCTTTCAAAGCCTGAAGAAAAAATCATTCAAGCTCCCAATATACTAGATGAATCTAAATATGTACCATCAAATGACAAAATAATCTTTTTTTTTCTATCCTCTAGCTTATTGATGCCCATCTTGTTGGAACTACCAATACGTTGAGCATTAATGCAGGTAATTCAACTTACAATGCATCTAGGATAGCCAAACTATCACCACCACAAGCCTCATTGGGTATAAACCGAAGATGATATGTGTTCTGAAAAAGACCCATGTAAACGCTACCTAAAATATACATGAAACATATGCAAGGTGAAGAGAGAACCTCTTCCAAGAGCTAAAATGAACCAAGATGCGAGGAAAGTGGACTAACTTTTGTAGATAAAAGTGGAGTTCAAATTGTAACTTGCAATGGTTTTCCTGCCGGAGAGGGTGAATAGCCCAACTTGCGAATCTGTTTGAGTCTTCCATTCACATAAAATTGAGTTATGCTCAACTGAAAGAGCCCAACTAAGGCATTGGGCTTACTATTTACAATTGGAAGTTGATGACATATCCCTTCTTCAATTTAGGTATCTAGAAACAAAACAAGAAAAAGCCTCTTTTAGCACCATAAGTTGGTACCACTTATGTTATGTGGTGTTAATGTGGTGTAAATGTTTATGTATCATATTAAAAATGAAGTATATCACTATATTTGAAGGACAAGTTAGCACCATTATTACCATGTGGTGTTAAAGAGGAGTAAATTTTATTGATCTTATTGGAAGTGGAGTATATCACCATATATTTAAAGAAGTGGTGTATGCCAAGCAAGTTCTATAAAGTAGGGTAGTTAAAATTTGTGTTTGCCATGTTGACATGTACAAGTGGATTTATTTATGTGAATTTCCACCATAGCCATAAAAAATTTACAAATATTTATATTATGAATATATAAATTAGAACTAAACTCACAAATATTAATTTTATAATATTTATGTGTTTTCATGTTTACATGTAAAACTAAAATTCATTTATGTAAGTTTGCACCATAAATACAACAAATTCAAAGTAATTGTTTTCTAAATATTTTATTTCAATTATTTACTTTTTATATTATTATCATGAGAAAATAAATACACAAAACCATAATACATAATTATCTATTTTATGAATAATCCAATTAAGATAAATATTTTTTTATATTATTGTCATTTCTAAATAAAATAAGGGCGAATTACATGGAGTTGAGTTACTCTTTTATGGAAAAAATTGTGTTACAAAGGTTGAAAATATATCTTTGTGAGGGTATTTTAAGCCCTCCATCAAGCTTTTAAAAGGTCCATCTAGGACTAAATAAAACCCTCAATTAAACTACATTGCTCCATCATGCTATGGAGCTTGATGGAGACACACAACTTGATAGAGCTATAATATGTACACATGCCATTAAATTTTTCTTCAACTTAATGATAGTGTTTTATGGACTGGCATTGAGAAGCCAATAGTATTGCACATGGTATGGTCGGGTTTGCATTTTTATATTATACGTAGTATATTTTTTATTATTTCATTATATATACGTATGTATGTAATTTTAGAATTTGTTATTGTTATTAATTTCATACATTTTATATTGTTTTTTCTTGTTAGCTTGGTAGGACTCCTTTTTCATTCATTTTATAAACAACAAACAACTAGATTTACCAGTTTGGTGGTCTCAACCTTCCTTGAGCGGGAAACCAAGTCTGTTGGCCACCTAATGGCATGGTATGCCATCCAAAAAAATAAGGTTTCGGGTCTGTCATACCAAGAAAACAAAGATTGGATAATCACACATACAATTCTTCATAGATTGAGTAACATATTTACTGGACACTTGAAATTTAAATGCTAGCCACATATAAATACTAAGAAAAAAGACAGATTAAAAGAGTCATGAACTACTCAGCCTCATCTGGAACCAAGGTTGACTCCAGTTGTGCCGAATCCTAAAATGAGGTGCCAACCTGCTCAAAAGGCTTGGAAATACACGAGAGTTGGTAGTCAATACGCTCGAGGCACCCATCCTGTTTCCTTAGCTGGAACTTGATCTTATCAAACTCGCTCTTGTAGTCTGGGAAGACTTGGGCTAATGTCACCATGCTCATAGAGATTTTCTCCAAGGATTTACCAAGGATTCTCTTCATAGACCAATAAATATATAGTGTCTACTTGAATTGTGTTAGTTTTCCTCCTGTTTGTCCCAGATCTGGTATTAAACCTCTCCATTCCTTGGTATCCATCTTTTTCTTTGCATATCTATTTATGTCAGCTTCCCATTTTTCAATGAGCTTTTGAATTTCCTCTATTGTGTTCTCATGGTATGCTTTCACGGCCTCTTCGATCACATCGATTGCAGGCCTCCATCCTCTCGGCTTGCTCGAGGGTGAGCTGGGTTGGGCTTTTACCACCTTCCCTTTATCTTTTTGGCCACGGCCTCAAGCTATAGGACTCTTGGAGCATGCCTACCCATAGTCTTTGACTAGGTTTCCGAGTAGGTGACCTGTCCACATAATCAAACAGAGGCATAATTCCATATAATGAAAACGATCAAAGGTACATGCATCCTAGTTATCAGAAGAAAGGTGACTTGGGGGCTTCTTCCCAGGACTTCTTCCCTACCCGTCCCTCTGCGGACCCATCGCCCTCATACCCTTCTTAATTTCTACCACCCCCTGTCCATGACGGTCACAGAAATCACATCAATTATCCCCATAACCCAAAGACTCCCACCTTCCTTCAATCTCCTGAACTCCCTTCTACTGTCCTCTCTCTCGTCATACCTCGCACCCTCAAAATTTACAAAGGAGGCGTCGGTGCCCACTGCTCGGACCTAGGTGGAATTACCTCTCCCATTCCCCATGTGCATCGAGCCCAAGTAGCTCGAGGTGGTATAAACCAGCAAAGCCTCTAAACTAAACACAGCCCAGGACTGCTCATTAACTCTATACCCCGACAGGATTGCCCGACCCCTCACCATTCCTTCTTGTTGGAATCCCTTACCCAACAAACTCACACTCGGGTGCATTCTGAGGCCATTCCCAATTCCTACTCCAATACAAGGGAAGAGACCCAAAAGAACCAAAACCTTCCTCCAACTAGAGTCAGAATGGTTTTTATCTCCCCTACGCAGCAAAAGACTATACCAGTCCAGGTTAATCCCCTTAGGCTCCGATAGATACTGACCCAAATTATAAAACATAAACATGGCATGAACAAGGGAGAGGAACCAAGCATGGTGGACATGCAATGGAGGTTTTTTATCCCACTGTCATGCTTGCACCAAAGTTTGTCATCATAAAAAAACCCCCATGCCTTCCTCCACCATGTTTTAAGCTCCATGCATGGGCTTCTATCCCGCCACCTCATCTCATGCTGCATGCGATAGTAAAACTTGTTGCCCTTGCCTCTCATGTGGAAGGTGGTGGGCTTCAAACCCAAGGCCACTACCATTAATACTGATGGGAGGGTTGATATTCTTTGTTACACCACGATCGGGGAGCTAAGTCTGGGAACTATGGGTGAGATCTGCCCTCTGACCTACCCTGGTCTATGATGCTCTGCAACTTGATCTATGGTTCTTCCCTAAGATTAGGAGGCCTGCTTAATTCAATAGGTTCATTTGGGTGAGCACAACCACAATTTTCTAGGAGGTTAGCTCCTCTGTTTCCTTCCCTCCTTACATGGGTGATAATGATGATATAATCAAATTTCTTTATTGTATCTTCCAATCCCTACACATGCGAAGTAGTACACAATATTTGGCTGATTTTTTCCACTTCGTTCCTTGATTAAGTTTTTTGAGAGTGTTCGTAACCAAACAAGAGTCTCCTTCGATTACCAGCTTTCTGTATCCTAGCCTGATGGCCAAGAGGATACCTTGGTGCACTCCTATGAATTCCACTTCATTATTGCTAGAAAACCCATAGGAGTAAGCATATATGAATCTTGTTGTGCCTTTATGATCTCAAAAAATCCCTCCAACCCCTGCTTGCCCCAGATTTCCTTTTGAGGCTCCATCAAAGTTGATTTTGATGAATCCTTCTGGAGGAGGTTTTAAGATCTTGATGGTGTCCCCTATGCTAGGGATATATTTCCAAGAAGCTGGGGAGACCATGCTAGGCACTAGGTGGAGGCCCTAAAGAATTATTTCTTCTTGAGGAGCCACTTTCCAATCATCTGGCATCCATTTATCCAAGAGGATGTTTTCTCTTATGTTGTTATTAATTCCTTCCCACACTATCTCTTGGTCCAAGCTGATGTTTTTTAATGTCCATTGGTTCCTTTCATTCCACATTGCTCATATAGTGAACCCTTGGACAGGGGCCCATGCTCGGTTAAGGACCGGACTTGAGTATAAGTCTTGTCTCTAGATTATGATGGTCTCCTTTATGCTGCTAAGGTCACGATCTATCCTACCAAACAATGCTTCCACTTGTATCCATTTTCTCTCCACATACTGACATGAGTTGAGGAGGTGTTCTAGTGTTTTCCCCCGATTTCCACATAGGGAAAAAATTGAGTGCCCTTGGAAGCCTCTTTTGGTCAGTTGGTCCCAGTTCAATATTCTGCATCTACACACCAACCAGATGAAGTACATCACCTTCAGCCACGACTTCCCTCCCCAAATTTTCCTCCAGATTTAATGTTGATTCTCCTGCCCCCGTCCCACTTTTATCCTGTAAGCTTCCTTGACTGTAAATGATCCTTTTGTAGCATAGCCCCATCTCAAGATGTGTAACCCTTCCTGAAAGGTGATTCTTCTCTAGTCTACATCCTTCTTCCAATAGATTCATTGATCTAAATTCGACGCATTTGGCCAATATGTCCTGATTTCCATCTTCTGCATCCACCATTAATGGTCTCTTCCCTCTAGTATTGGTTTACCATTTTATAGTTTTTGTTCATAGCATAAGTGAAAAATTCACTCAGCTCCTATCTGGGGAATAATTTTCCCCTCTGTTGCTAGGATTCATTCCAGAATAGGTTTGGTTGTTTGTTCCTCATTTCCCAGAATAAATGTTTCAAAATAAGATCTTTGTTTTAGGCTGCTAGATTCCCGATGTTCAATCCTTTAGGGGGGTCCCGGTATCTTAAAATATCCTTCGTATGATTGGGCATGTTGTATTTCCTCGTCCTTATCTGCTTCCACAGTCCCATTCCTCCCTGCGCCCATCTCCACCATAATTTCGCCCCGTATACTTGGTTGTGAATAAACGGGTCTTTGAGGCCTAGTCCCCCTTCCATATTAGTTTTGATGAGGTTTGGCCATGTTACCAAGGACCATTTTTTCAACCGTTGGCTCCCTCCCCAAAGGAATTTCTTGAATATTTCCTCCATTTTGCTTCAAATTTTTTTCGGTGCGCCCTTTCCAGACAGCTAGTGAATGGGGATGGATTGTAGGACAAATTTAAGAAGGATGGTGCAGTTAGCTATATTGAGGGCTCTAAAATCCCAATTGTTGAGATTTCTTTGAATTTTTTGGATAATATGACTCTGAAAATAATTTTTTAGAGAGATTTTAGCAAGGGGCATTCACAAGTATTTAGTGGGAAGAGATATGATACCAAACCCCAACACTCTCGCCAGAAAGGTTTGGATATTTCTAGCGGTGTTAAAGAAGAATATGCAAGATGTTTCATTATTAATAAGGTCCAACTTATGCAGTCATAGGATTTAGATAAATCTAGATTGATCATTATCCCCAAGATTTTCAGATGCTTCAAGGAGTGGATTACTTCCTCGGAGGTAATAAAACCATATAGGATTTGATGACCCTCTACAAACCAGTTTGTTCAGATGAGGGAAGGAAAAAAAGGTTTAAGGCACTTAACCATAATAGTTGTAATGATTTTATATATGACATTACATAAAGAAATAAGCTAGAATCCTTGGGGATCCTCCGATCTAGCAGATTTAGGAATCAACATTATAAAAGTAGCATTGAGACTCAAACATGCCTTTTGGTGCCCTCTTGACTCCTCCACCACCTCCAAAACATATTTTCCTATGAATTTCCATGCATCTTGGAAGAATTTCATGGTGAAACCATCAAGCCCTGGGGCTTTATTTTTTTCCATACCTTTTACCACCTCCTCCATTTCCTCCATTGTGACCACCTGCATAAGGTCGAGGTTTTGATATCTGGTAATGAGGTGCAGAATGTTTTGGGTGATTTTATGGATTGCATCAGAGTGATCATGCTCTAGTTCAGAGAGAAAGGTATGAAATTGATGTACAACCAGTTATTCCATGTCCTCATGACGGACTATTATGTCTTCAGCCTCATTTTTCAGTGAGAAGATCCTATTATGTTGTTTGTGTTGGAACATTGCTTTATGGAAGAAGCACATGTTCTTATATACTTCCCTCAACCAGTGTTAGAAAATTAAATATATTACAGAGAAATGAAACACATAAAATATGTAGAAAACACAAGCACACAAAACACATAAAATCAAAGAGACACAGATATACGTGGTTCACCCAGTTTGGGCTACGTCCACCTCAAACAACCAGTCCTTCCTTTCTATTATCTAGCAAAATGAAGGGACACAACATATAGAAGATCTGTTGTGATATCCTATGTTCTCTCTCACAGTCTCCCTCTTTGTTTCTCGCTCCGAGAATTCACATACAATACACAGCCGCAATACAACACCCTCATACAAGTGAGGGGTTGTCTTCTAGGGAAAAAAACCCTAAACTAAACATAACTTCTATTGTCAGATCATCTTCCTAATGAATGGCCTAGATTGACTAGAAAATACTATACTTTTACAAGGAAATTTTACATATGTTTTTAGTTTCGGGGGTGCAGCCCCCAAAAACCCCCGCCAAGGGGGGCTCCATAAAGTTGTATCCACCCCCCACTAGACCCCCCAGGCAGAATTTAATTTCGGGTGGCGTTGCCACCCCATTAAGGTACAAGGGTCCAACACTGTGATACAAAATAAACAAGATAATTAGGTTCCACACCCAACAATCTCCCACTTGGAGACTGATTGTAGCAACTCCACCGCTGCTTCATTTGCTGGACAATGACTCCACTTTGGACCTGGATATTTCTCATCTTCATCGTCATTCTTGAAGACCAATTGAAACTGAGCATATTCTTAGTTTCTCCCTAGTTACAACTTTTGTTAGCATATCTGCAGGATTCTAGCTAGTGTGTATCTTTTCCAGCTTCAACTATCCATATTCCAATACCGACCATATGAAATGGTATTTGAGTTGTATGTGTTTAGTCTTGGAATGAAATTTTGAGTTCTTTGCAAGATGAATGGCACTTTCGCTATCACTATATAACGTGCCCATATGATGCTTCTTACCCAATTCATCCATAAACCTTTGTAACCAAATCATTTCTTTACTAGCCTCTGTAGCAGCAACATACTCTGCTTCTGTTGTTGAAAGTGCAACAACACTTTTGATTTTTGAAACCCAACTGACAGTTGTTCCACCTAGTAAATACATACCCTGTAGTGCTCCTCCTGTTATCTCTATCACCTTCCATATCTGCATCAACATATCCCTGTAGAGAAATGTTTGAACCACCAAAGCATAATTATTGATTTGTGGTTCCTCTCAAATATCTGAGAATCCATTTCACTGCCATCCAATGTTCTTTTCCTGGATTTTTCATGTACCTGCTTACAACTCCCACTGCATGTGTAATATCAGGCCTTGTGCAGACCATTGCATACATTAAGCTTCCAACTTCTGATGCATATGGAACTTTAGACATATAATCCTTTTCTTCTTGGGTCTTGGGGCACATCTCCTTACTAAGTTTGAAATGGATAGCAAATGGTGTACTAACTGGCTTTGCATTCTGCATATTAAATCTTTTCACCACCTTTTGTATGTACTCATTCTAAGACAATGTTAATTTGCCATTTTTCCTATCTCTAGTTATTCTCATACCAAGGATTTGTTTTGCAGCTCCAAAATCCTTCATTGCAAAGGAATTTGCCAATTTTCTTTTGAGAACACTTATTTCCTGCATGTTATACCCTGCAACAAGCATGTCATCTACATACATTAACAATATAATATAGTTTCCATCATTTTTCTTTTTCAGATAAACACAATGATCAGAGTGACATCTAGTATAACCTTGTTCAGACATAAACTTGTCAAATTTTAGATACCACTTCCTTGGAGCCAATTTTAAGCCATACAAGTTATTCTTTAACCTACACACTAATTTTTCTTTCCCTTTGACCTCATATCCTTCTGGTTGCTCCATATAGATCTCTTCCTCCAAATCTCCATGGAGAGATGTTGTCTTTACATCTAATTGTTCAAGATGTAAATCTTCTGCTACTACAAGACTTAAAATAGTTATGATTGAAGTCATCTTAATAGCAGGAGAAAACATTTCATCAAAATCAATACCTTTCTTTTGTGAAAACCCCTTCACCACAAGCCTGTCTTTGTACCTCTGTTTTCCTCCATCTTCTTCCTTCGGCCTGTAAACCCATTTATTTTGAAATGTAGTTTTACCTACAGGAAACCTGACTAAGTCCTATGTATGGTTATGCATTAAGGAGTCCATATCTTCTTCCATGGCTAGCTCCCACTTCTTCCTGGTTTCAACTTGCATTGCTTCTTCATAACATTCAGGTTCACTAGAATCAGTCAACAATAAATAATATAATGATGGAGAGTATCGTTCAGGGGGTCTACTTATCCTAGTAGATTTTTAACACCACTTTCAAGTGTTTGAGGTGCCTGTTGCTATTGTGGTGGTGGTTGTTGTTGTGGCTATTGATTATTATTTTTTTCAGGCACCTTTACTTTTTTTGTGATCTCATCAAGAACTGTGTATTTTTTGTTTTCTTTTTCCTGTTTCTTTTCCTGCAACTGATTCTTATACAAGACCTTTTCATTGAATATTACATCTCTGCTCCTAATGATTTTTTGATTTTCATAATCATATAAGCGATAACCAAAATCATTAACACCATATCCAATAAAGGTATATTGCTTTGATTTTTCCTCAAGCTTTGTTCTATTTTCTTTATTAATATGGACAAAGGCCTCACAGCCAAAAGGCTTTAAAAAAGAGTAGTTTACCTTTTTTCCTATCCATGCTTCCTCTGGAATACCACCATCCAAGGAACTTGAAGGCCCTTTGTTTATTAGATAAACAAAAGTATCTACAGCATCTGCCCAAAATTGTAAAGGCAATCCTGCATGTAATCTCCTACACCTTGAACGCTCCATGATTGTTCTGTTCATCCTTTCTGACACACCATTTTCTTGTGGTGTTCTTGGAACTTTCTTCTCTCTGCGAATTCCATGCTCTGAATAGTACTTATCAAACTCTTTGCTGCAATATTCACCTCCATTGTCTGATCTGAGACACTTCAACTTCTTTCCTATCTCAATCTCAACCAAAGCTTTCCATTTCTTGAAAGTATCAAATACATTAGATTTATTCTGAATACAATAAATCCAAGTTTGTCTAGTTGCATCATCAATAAAAGTAACATAATAACGAGAGCCACCAAGAGATGATACCTGAGCAGGTTCCCATACATCTGTATGCACAAGATCTAATTTTTTACTCTTCTTTTCTTTCCCAACTCTGAGAAATCTGACTCTCTTCTGTTTTCCATAAATTCAATTCTCACATAAATCCAAATCAACATCCTTCAAACCCAGCAACAAATTTCTTGAGTGAATAATCTTCATCCCCTTCTCACTCATGTGTCTGAGCCTATGATGCCATAATGTTGCATCTACTCCTTTGGAAGTTAAAGCATTATTAGAGTTAGAAATACCATTGCATAAATAAAATGTACCAACCTTTTCACCTATTTCTATTACCAACGCTCCTTTGGTGACCTTCCAAGTTTTATCTGTGAAAGTTGTCACACAACCTTCACTGCCTAACTGCCCTGTTGAAATCAGATTTTTCTTTAGATCTGGAACATGCCTTACCTCCTTTAATACCCATTGGTTTCCATTCTGTTGTTTTACAAGAACCTTACCCATTCCAACAATTTTACAGGGTTTATCATCACCCAAATGGACTTGTCCAAAATCTCCTTGAACATAGTCATGAAAATATTTCTTATCAGGTGTGGCATGGAATGAAGCCCCTGAATCTACTACCCAGGAATCAGTAACATTTTTGAAAGAAAGAATCAAGGCATCGTGTAACACATCACCTGTAACATTTTCTTCATGATTGTTTTCTTGTTGTGCGTCTCCTTCTTTTACCTTCCGAGATCTACAGTATTTATTCAGGTGTCCTTTATTTCTACATTTCCAACACACTATCCCTGATCTGGACTTGGATCTGCCTTTCCTTGATTTACTATGATATCCTAAGCTCTTTCCTCTTTCCATTTTCCTTCCCCTAGACTCTGCATTCAAATCATTACCCGATGTCTCACCAGAGCTTTTCCATTGCATTTCATCACTAAGGATAGCACCGACAACATCATCAAACTTTAAAGTACTAGATCTAGAGACAGACTTACTAATGCCCATAACTAAACCATTCCAAATTTCTGGCAATGAGCACATAAATAAAAGAGCCCTAACTTCATCATCAAAGTCTACCCCTACAGAAATTAACCAACTTGTAACTGTATTAAAATCATTTAAACAGTATGCAACAGATCCACCTTCTGACATCTTCATATTAAATAAATGTTTCATAAGAAATAACTTGTTTGAGGCCAAGGTTTTTTCATATAATTTCACCAACGCCTTAATCAAACTCTCTGTTGTTGTTTCCTTCGAAATTTTGAAGGCTATCGACCCCGTGAGGAACAACCATACTGTTCTGAGTGCCTTTCTATCAAGAATATCCCATTCTGCATCTGTCATAGTCGTCAGCTTCTTTTTTTTCTGCTCAATGCTAGGTACAGATCATTCTGATACAGATAATCTTCCATATGGATCTTCCACAGCGGGAAGTTTTGGTCGTTAAACTTCTCAACCCTAAACTTACCATCTTCCGTCATTTCTCCCACTCGAACTAGGAACCCTTCTTTCCTGCGAGTTTATCAGCTAAATATAACTTTGGCTCTGATACTAGTTGTTAGAAAATTATATATATTACAGAGCAATGAAACACATAAAATATGCAAAAAACACAAGCACACAAAACACATAAAATCAGAGAGACACAGATATACGTGGTTCACCCAGTTTGGGCTACGTCCACCTTGAACAACTAGTCCTTCCTTTCTATTATCCATCAAAATGAAGAGACACAACCTACAGCAGATCCGGTGTAATATCCTTTGTTCTCTCTCACAGTCTCCTTGTTTGTTTCTCGCTTCGAGAATTCACATACAATACACAGCCGCAATACAATACCCTCATACAAGCAAGGGGTTGCCTTCTAGGGCAAAAAACCCTGAAATAAACATAACTTTTACTGTCAGATCATTCACCTAATGAACGGCCCAGATTGACTAGAAATTACTATAATTTTACAAGGCAATTTTACATATGTTTTTAGCTTCGAGGGCGCTGCCCCCGAAATACCCTACTAAGGGGGGTTCCATAAAGTCACAGCCACCCCCCCCTGGACCCCCCAGGAAGCGTTTAATTTTGGGTGGCGTTACCGCCCCTTTAAGGTACAGGGGTCCAACGCTCTGATACAAAATAAACAAGATAATCAGGCTCCACACCCAACAACCAGTTGACTCTAGATTTCTGCTTCCAGATTATCTCCTCCTATTTTCTGTGTTCTTCTAGATGCATTATGATTCACCCCTCTTCTTCTACTAGAAGTTTTGATCTTCCCTCTATGATAATCTGCAGTTGGATAGTCTCCATGTTCTTGTTTAACTCCTCGTCTTTGAAGATGTTTCCAAAGTCCTCTTTGTTTGACTTCTTGATCCTTTGCTTGATCTCTTTTAGCTTGATTTGGAATTTATGCATAATATTTCTTCTCACCACTTCATGTTTCTTCCACCATTATTTGAGTTTCCCTAGTATCTTAGGGTCTCGGAGCCAAAATGCATTAAATCTAAAGGGCTTATTTCTTGGTCCTATTTTGAGGTTGATTTCTTGTCTTACTGGCTAGTGTTTCGAGTCCATTCCGAGGATAATGGAGGTTTCCATGTATATATCTTGGGATATGACCTATTTCGAGACCAAGAACATATGTATATTGTTGGAATGTCTTTTTGTAGAGTTTTTTTTGCGTTTCAGGGATGAACCTCTCATCAAGGTGTCTCCATTCTTTCACTAGTCTATGCAAAACCTACTCTTCATTGCTTAGATCCTCTTTCTGCCTATCTTGTTTATGTGGTTTCTTTATCTTGCATCTTCGCTTCCGCCTTTCATTTGGTGTTTGTCCCTTCCCTCTGTTTTTCTGGTTTATCTCCATTGTCTTGTTCCTCCCCCATTTATTTTCCCTGTTCAGTTGCATCTTGGTGGTCTGCCATTTATTCTGATGCCTCCTCATCCTGTAGGGTAATGAGCCTATTGTAGTCCTACTTGTTTTTACCTATCCTTATTGAATTTGGGTTGGGGGTTTGGTTAATATTCTGGTTCTTATTTCTCCTCTAAACTTCTTGGAAGCCCTCTGCATCCTCCTATTGTTTCTTTTGATTGTTATCTTTTTCCATCTCCTTTGGCTCCTTTTGGTTCAATGGGAATTCTCATAATAAGTGGCCATACTCATGGCATCTCCTGCATCGAAAGGGGATATGTTCATAGTCGAAGGTTTGTTTCCATACCTCATGGTGATATTCCAACTCTCTCGCCTCTGGCAGTGGTTCTGTTATATTCATGTAGATGCAAATTCTTGCATATGACATATATTTGCCTCATCTCATGGAGTCTGTAGTGTTTATTAAGGTGCCGAGGGAGTTTCCAATACCCTCCAAGATCTCTGGGTCCCAGAAGTCCATCGAGAGGCCAAAGAGGTGTACCCAAACTAGGGCCACTAGGAATTTGTCTCTCTGGATTGTAGCATCCTCTTAGTACCACATAAACAGTCCTCCATTTTTGAAGAAGTATATTCTTCCATAAAAAACCTTCTCTTTATCTTCTAGGTTAGCGAAGATGGTTGTAAAAGAACCCTTTTCTCTGAGTTTCAGTTCCACACACTCTTTTCAATACCATTTTTGTATGAATCCATCTTACTAGAGTTTCAATATAGAGGGCTAGATAAAGTTAGCTGGTAGTTTTGATTCTAAATAAAACCACTAACTATTTAGAGTGCTAGCTTAGTTAGCTAGGCTCTAACATCTAGGTTTGTTTTCACTGAAGTTAATTCCAAGGAAGACACAAAGCTGAATTAGATGTGACACATACAGTTATGATGAGGAATGGTTTAGGTGTTATGAAACACATTCACGTTGCATTAAAATTCAAGTTTTCATGATTTATATCTCCCATAAAAATGTATTCTTTAAAATATATTGTGTGATTTAAAGAAATACAAAACATGTACATGATTTAAAGAAATATAAAACACACTCACAATTTGTGGAACAAGAAATATACCCCCCCATACCACTAATTCCTCATAATAAAATGATACTTGGGTCACCTTCCCCCAATCCCCTCCACTTCTATATTCCTCTATCACACACCTAGTTTCATCATGAAATGGGGCACATAATGTTCGAGCTTTGATACCATGCTATTACATTTACTGGTCTGAATGTTATCTTGTGCAGAGGTTGAAAGAGCCATATAAATTTTCTCAAGCGTCATTGATATTTCTTCCATCTTCATACACCACATCATCATCCTTCCATATTACTAGTTTGTCATTCTACACTTCCGTGACCCTTCACTTAGTGATCATTCCTTCCCTCATCGAAACATATTATGTGCTAGTGCATTCCCCAATCACCATATCACTATAATGGTAGTTTGAGATCTTAAAATTCAATGACCATGGCCTTTATAGAGCCATAATGCCTCCCCACAATACCAATTTTATCATCAATGTCTATTCCTTTTATTAGCTAAAATTGTTAGCCTATAGAGTGAAATCATGACTTGGTGACTATTAACTTAACCTATTGGTTTCCATCATCAACAATTCTCCATGAGCCCCCTAGCAGTTGGGGGAAATATATTCCTTAATGACCCTCCCTAATGGGCCATTTCCAATAGTTGTTTCCTTATTAAATCAACCATATCCTTTCCCTCCATATGATTCTTGTTGTTCTAACATCACCTTAATGTCATGCCCATCAAAATAGTTCATTGGTTTCTATGGTTGGCTTGGAAAACACCTATGAGAAAAGATTCCTCGAGGGGGATATGAATATATTCACTTCCACATGATTAAATTTTTTAGCTGTATGACATCATGTTGATGTCACTAAATATTGACTCTTTTAATTGATCTTTCCTCTTGGTTGATGTCACCATCACATCAGGTCCAACTATCAGCACTTGTCGATGGAGGGAGGAAAAAGATTCCCCGAAGGGAAGTTTTTATGGAACTTCTTTGATTCCTTTCTATACTTTAACTCCCTCACAAAAAGAAATTTTAAAGACTACATTGGGTCTAAAATAAAGGCCTTCTAACACTTAAATGAATTTTTTACTCCTTGGGAAATTCCCTTTCCAGATGGTCACCATCTTCTTTTCCATATGGCACTACTATGCCATTGCATGACCCCTATTTTGGGTCCATGTTTTTTTTCTACTTATTCCATGCATCCTCTAGTAACATCATCAATTAACATTAGCCTTCCCATCGATATGGTATCATTATTATCCATCACCATTTCTCATTGATGTTTTCCATAGGCTAGGGGTAACGATTCTCTAAATGGACTACCCAATGGGTAAACTCCACAATTTTGGAGGTAAAATTCCAAATCATGACTAAAACCCTTTTTTATTCATGATTAGGTTCAAGACCCAAATTTTTTCACACTTGATTGATTTATTTCCCATGTTTTCAATGCAACTCATGTGCCACACAATTACCCCTACTCCACCATGTTGCACTCGATGTCACATCCTAGTACTAACACTAGGGCCACATATAAACCATATAGCACTACCATGCGTCTCCATTCCTTAAAATTCCTCAATGCTTTATATCTAAAACTAATTGATCCCATCAAGAAATATCACTAAAACAAAAAATACCAAATACCAATTATCACCCAAATATCACATTGGAGGAAGGGTAAGATAAAAGTTATGCTTTATCCACATCCTTAAAGAATATTATCGTTAAAGAAGGTTCAATTGACCCTTCCACATGATCCATCTCATTGATCATACTATTATGGAGGGAAGGTGGGTTGATCCTTCCTCTACATGAACCATGACCAAAGTTCCATATTTGAGGAAGGTTTGGTTGACCATTCCTCTTCATTTTCATCATTGAGAGTACTATCCTAGAGGATGTATTTCACTATTTTTTATGTGATCCACCTCCACAATAATACTATCCCAGATAAAGGTTTGGTAGGCCCTTCCTTGACATAGATCATCACATAAATACCATTTTGGAGGAGGGATCAACTAACCCTTATACCTTTTCTATCTCCTTTAGCATGTTATCTTGGAATATGGGTTGGTCAACTCTTCCATGTTACACTAGTAGAAAATGAGAAATTAGTGACTAGGTGACTAAAAAGTTAGTCATTTTGCAGGTGAAATATGACAAAAGATGAAAAATTTTAAGTCACACAACTAAAAATGACTTACATAAACAACTAAGTTAGTCCCAGACTAAAATATATGACTAATTAATAAGTGATGCAACTAAAAATGACTAACATTAATGACTAATTTAGTCTAGGAACAAAAATACGACTACCTAACAAGTACTACAATAATGAAAATCAGTCATTTATGTTATTCATTGTAATTGTGTATAGAAACTTCAAGATGATGGATGAACATCGATGTGAATAGAGCCTAGCCAATAATATTTTCCTAAAAATAATTTGGGAGTGTGTTTGGGTTTGTAAAATAAACAAGTGTCAAAACTTAAAATAAAAAACTTAAAAGTGTGTCTTGATTTGTAACATAACCACATATTAAAACTTTCTATGGCGATAAATTTAATGTTTATATTTAAATATTCTTATGGACACCTTAAGGTACTAGGCAAACTCTAATATGATTAATGCAAATATAATTGATAACTTCATGTCACCATGTAAATTCAACCCTAATTCGAGAAGCCCAAATAGCCATCAGAAAATGATGTATAATTTTTTTAAGGAAAACATGTAGATAGATTTAAGTTTATATTGTAAACACATACTCTAACCTTTTGGAACCTAGGGTCATATCTCATTACGTAAATTCAAGGCGTTAGGAAAAGAGCCACATGAAAATAACTTCATTCACTCCAAGATCAAATTCGATATTGAGTAAACTCAAGGAGTTGGGAAAATAAGCACCTAATATAAGTTCATTCACTCCAAGCCAAAATTTGATATTGAACTTAGTAAGTGGATCTAAATGCAACCAAGTGATAACCTAGTTTAGTTTGTAGTGTTTAAAATGAAAGAAGACAAATTCCAAACAAACACTTTCCACTAGGATGACAAAATACAAATAAAAAAATGGTTGAGGCATTTAAAATTAACTTAAATAAAATACAAGTTGAAAAATTGACTTGACCCTTTAAAATATATACACTTAAGTCAATCCTTAAAAACTTTACATATTTAATTAACTAATAACAATAATCTAATTTATAGTTATTGTTAAGCTAGAAACCAAATTTCTATATAAAAGAAAAATAATCTAATATTTAAAATTTATGGAGATATACATACCCCACCAGTTTAAATTTGAACCTATAAGATCGTTATAATATTATAATATATCATTTATTTTGAAAATTATAACCAAATAAAACAACCAAATAGGTGTTGTTTTTCCAAAAAAATCACATCATTAAATAAATTTAATGATGTAAATCCACTAATTCTAAAATAATTATATAGTGGAAATTTTGTGATGTATATTGTTACATTCTCATTCAATATCAAAGAAAAAAAAATTAAAAATACTCTATTTTCCATTTCGCGGGTTATTTAGAAATCCTCATGATTCTCCCCCAAAAATAAGTGTTTTCTTAAGTCGTATTAAGAAGCAACAATTTTTTCTTACCGTCCAAGCAACCACAATGACCATTGATTCTTAACCAAAACCAAACTTGAAGACGACAAAATGTTCGAATGTGCCAGGTAGGTAAATGAGAGAGGGGAGGAATAGGGGTATTTAGTGGAGTGGCCGTTGAAATATTAGACACTGGTTAAAAAATAGGTGGATGCGCTAGGTTTCGGGTTCAAATTATGTGTACATGATACTGTATCCTGTTGGGTCAGTAAAAAATCCAGCTACCCAAATGGAGATCCAGGTAAGTAAGAGTTAATTTCTCTCGCCTCATTGATGATAGAATGTGGTTTCATTAATTACAAATTCATTAATACAAGGTTTGAAACTTTGAATAAAATATATCTAATGAAGAAAGAATTTTTTTTGTGATTTTTTCATCTATTTTCCATTTAGCTACAAGGTGGAATGATGTTTGGGGTTTTTAATGGAAAATTATTGATTTTTCTAAACCAACATCGATGATCAATTAACCCATTGAGATATGAGGGTGAGGGATGTTTGGGGTTTTTAATGTATTGACTTTTCTGAACCAGAATCGATGACCAGTTGACCCTTTTCAGGATTAACATTATGCATGTAATATAAAATGTAGACTAAAACCACCAAGAGGAGAGGCGTGGTAAAGAATAGGGTGACAAAGGGGAGGGATTGGCCTTAGCCGCTGTAATTGATAATGGAGATAATTTCGGTTTAGTCATTAGACAAGAATTTGAGGTTGGGAAGACAAAATCCCTATTGCAACTGCTCAAATATTTTGTCAAGAAAAAAGAGATTGAAATAGAGGAATTATTTAAAGTTCATTATGAGGAATTCATCGATGTAGTGGATAAGCTTGGTGGGGTTTCAATAAATGCAGATGAGTTAAAAATGGGATGGCTAATGAGAATTACCAGCTTGAACAAGTGGGTAATTCTCTTCTTGCTAAAGTTGGGGAGCTTCTAGAAGCTTATGAAATTAAGGAGGACTTAAAAGAAGAGATTCAGTCATCAAAAAACTATGCACATGCCATGGAGTTGTGTGTTAAATGCAGCCATGTTACTACCCTACATTGAAAACTTTATACCCGATAGAAAGAGATTACTTTCCCAGAATTCCAACCAAGGAGCTTCAACAAATTCTAGAAAAGAATACCCTAAAATAAAATCCCACATCGATAAAAGAGTGAACAAGGAATTCAAAGAATGGTTGGTGAATATTAGGAGTAATACTAAATAAATTGATTAGCTGGCAATCAGGAGAGATTCATCAGCTCGACAGAGAGAAGAGGAGATTCAAGGCCGACAAAAAGAAGGCAGAGTAACATAACAGATCAGGTGTAAGGGAATATGTATATGATTTAGACAATGAGGATGCAAAATATGTTGATTTTGTTTTTAAATTTGAAATCACTCCAGTTTATAGGGCACACGATATCCATAGTTGTCTTGGGCATGAAGACAAGTTTTGGGATTACTACCATACAAATCGTCAGTTTCAGCTTAATTCAGATTTGAAAATATCATTAGTGCAACATTTTTTAGAATCACATCAATTATATTTGCTCAGATTGCTAGGTTTTTCAAATTCGAAGACCGTGTCTTGAGGATGGTTGGACGATTAATCTCCACTCCCCTAGGTGGAAATGGTGGGATAAGCTGTAGTGAAGGTAGGCTATATTTTAGAGGATCATTTTTTGCGTATCACTTGTTGAACAAAGGTCCTTTGTGGATTTTATTTTCCAGAGACATGCAAATTACACTTAAATTCCGCTTCTGATTACTATCCATAAGACAATAGAAGGCAGAGGTGCCAACGTCCACATCTCCAACAGACCCTGCATATTTATTTATAATGTGATCAACATCATAATCGATGGCCTCAACATTCACCATTCCAAACCCATTTATTTTGGGTATTTCAATTTGGTACGACTCATTGGTATAGCTCACCATAACAGTCTCTACACAAGTGCCGACGACCTTATAGGTGTCTCTCGCTTCCACCACCATAACTATGTCCAACAATTGTTTCAGTTACCATGACGAGCTCATGTTGTTAGGGCATGATGATAGCTACAGTGTAGACAAGGCCATGAAATTTATAGTGGCTTTCAATCATTTTATATGAGGCTAAGGTCAGCGCATGCTGAGGTAAAAGATTAATTCACGGTTTGATTTTTCCCATCCCAAGACAATATCAATAGAATAACATATTTCAACTTTTTGTTTAGCTAATCATGATAATGCATGAAGTTAATTTTTTTTCATGGAGTATTTTATTCTGGGTTTGGGTGCGAGGGTTTGTTTTGGCTATGTGCATGTGGTGAATAATGACTATGAAATAGGGGGAATATATGCCTTTGGAGGATCCATGAACCCTGCAATCCGAAGTGAAGGGAACTGTTTTTTTGTTCCAAATGACAGGTTTAAGAAGCAAGTAATATAAATTCAATCCAAAATTGACCCACCTATATCTTGAATTTTTATTGCATTTTATCATGAACAATGATCAACATGTACATATATACGATTATATATATAAAAATGCAAACAAATTTATGACTCGTTATGAAAAGGTATCTTTGATCAACAGGTATTTGTTGCAAGCCATCTTCTGCTTATCAATGACTATGTGAGTCTAACTGGTATGACATATGGCTACCAGGTCAATCCTTTGCATGATATTTTGGACAATAACAAAGACAAATATCATGAATGTATTCTTAATGAATGCATAAAACAGATCAATGTTGTCCTTAGTAATGAAAAATACGAGCAGATGGTGATGAAAAAAGAGTTCGAGTACAACATGAACATTTTAGCATTCCATTTACAAACATCAGATATCATGCCTCCTTTCCCTTGCACCATTTTATGCCACAGTGCCTGATTGTTATCGGATTGTGAGGTCTTTCATAGAGGATTCTGTGAGCTATCATTCCTATGGAGCTCACATGGACTTCTATGATGTTGTGAAGAAGTATGTAGAGAAGCTTTTAATAAATGTTATGACTGAGGCTTTACTCAAATTGATCAACATTTCCACACTGGGGTATCTCATGCCATGCAGATTGCTGCCAGTATGACAATTTTGGAGTGAGCTTGTGACTTTTTTATGCAGCATGATGCGCAATTTTGTGGCATTCCTATGTGCTTGGCATAAAGGCTACAGATTCCATTGTCTGCTCAAATTGTCTTGAAGAACTCTCAAGATTCTGCACATGAACAATGCTGATGCTAGTCAAGTCTAAGGTGGATGAGTTTATGTTTTTGAATGAAAAAATCATTTGGAACCAAGATGAAGTTCCACAAAATGGAAGTGAGTATCTAAATTAGGTGGAAATTTACTTCGAGATGTTGGTTTCTACAGCACAAAAAATATTACCACTAGATGTTTTGGAGAAGGTGGGAAGGGGGGAGGGGTGTTAAGCACATATCAGACTGCCTCATGGTGACACTTATGAGGGATAATGTCAAAAGATTCAATATAAATTATATAATGGGTATTTATAATGATTTAAGAGTGTTAGAACCCTTTGACAAGTTTGAAGGAATTCTTGATAAAAGTGTGGCAACTAGTTAATATTTTATTGAGCAACCAGCCAACAAAATTCATGAACCCTATTGTAAGGGATAAACAATACAATGCTTTGGATTATAGAAAGGTTGCAGTGATTTCTGAGAAATTCAGGGATGCTCTTGAAAGGATATTTGGAAGCTTGGAGGGTAGGAATTTAAAGCAAAATCCCCCCAAAGAGTCCATGGATACATTAGTGAGGAGATTGAAAAATTTCAACTAACACATTCAATGGTATGTTTCAATTCTCTACTAGAAACATTGGATGTTTAATTTCTATTAATTCTCTTGTGTCATTAAATTAAAGGTTGTTTGCATCTTACAGGTTTATAACAGTATGCTTTCTGTTTATAGCAATATTCTTTTGGTTTCTATTTTTACTTCCCATTTTATAGGTATTTTACTATTTGTCTTACATGTATAAGAAACTCCTTGCTTATGACAACCCTTTGAATATGGTCCTGAACCAATTTTTGCATTGTTGATCTCTAAAGTCCAGTCAACATGTATCTTCAAGCAATGAAACTGAGCATCAATAATGCCTATACTTTGTTAAAATATGTGTAAACTTGGATAAATTAACCATTTTATGATTTAAAATGAAAGAAGGTGCATAGTACAAAAGAAACTATAGGAACCTTTTACCGAAGAGGAGGAAATGGTTCTTGAATAAGGCTTGACTAGACACTAAATTTGGAATGATTGAAATATGTATTTGTATTTTTTATAGCGGAAAAGGCAGGGAGTTTCTATTGGTAAAACATGGCTATTTAAGTTGCTATAACTTCTAAGCACAATATTTGCAACTTAGTTAAGTGCTGAACAAAAGTGTTGAAGCTTCTATCTTCAGGAGTGTTGCTTTGCCTAGCCTTACATAACCAACATTATTATTTTTCAGGTATCTTTCAGTCTCAGATTCTATTGCGTCTTAACATTCTAAGTTTGTATTTAATACCTTGTAATATAATCGGTATTTCAGATAATATAAACATGATAGAAAATTAAATTCTAATGATGATGTTGTTATATGCATAAGGTCATGATTTCCTGTTAAGGGCTATACTGACCACATATACAGTCTCGTGGACTATGGTAAGTCGCTATCCAACTTAGAAATATCAAATAGTATATATAAAAAATCTCCAATTTGGACACTTGTAGGATACAATGATGTATGAAAGTGTTATCAAAATGAAGGCTCTGATTTTGAAAATTTTGAGGCAAAGCAGCGGAACCTCATCTGATATCTAGTCCACTCCTCCCAATTTCACATCTCTTTTTCCCAGTCTTAAACTATGTAGATTTTCTTGTATCCTTTTGACTCTAACTCGCCCTTACTTTTCTCTGTGCCAAGAAACTTATTCTTCCCATCTATGCTTCATTGTGCCTCTCTTGTCTCTGCCTTCATGTTACTGTTGCATATATCCCATCCCCACATAGAACTAACACGATAAATACTCATCAGGAAACTACATTTGGTAAACATCATTAGAATCTTCTTTTAGGGAGCAGATATTGGTACATGATTGTTCCTTTATATTCTATGTTTCACTACTCTTCCTTATTGTAACCACCTTTCTCCAAATTTTTTTTTTGAGCTGGCCCAGGTTCTCACTTATTAGCAAGTATTCCCTTCCCACACTCGAAAAGGGGTTTATGGGATTCTAATAAGAATAGAACACCTCCTACTCAACTAGGCCTGGATTTCTTGGAGGTCCCATTGGAAAATTCACATTGGAAAATATACTATAATAATTTGTTCAAAGTATGACTCTCCGTTTTCATGGAATTTTCCATTACATCAATCTTCCCATTGGGATGGTGAATATTTACTTGACAACGTCATGTTATCCATCAGTCTCAACAGAATTCCAAGTTTATTTTTACACCAAAATCACATTCTCACTACAGCTAAAAGATTTAGTAGAATCCCATGATTTTGTGGTTCCAATTCCTACTACAACAAAGCATATCTAGCACCATCGTTAATTTCAAATTTCAATTCCTTGAATCCATACTCTAGTTTCATAACTCTCAAGTAAATTTCTTTTTCTATGGTTCGATATTTTATAGATATTAGTTTCATATTCATAAACTCTATTTCAGTTAATTGACCCTATTTCATTGAGTTTGAATAGTTTTGTACATTGATCAACTTTATTAGCTTCACAAACAATTTTGTAAACAAATATTGATTGTCCTCTCTTGCCTTGTGATATTTCAATATGTTTTATAATATTCATTGCAGGGTGATGACACACTAAAAATTGAAATGGAAAGGATGATCACTGCAAGGCATCAATACTAAAACACTGAAATGTGAAAATTATAACCTTTTTGTAGAGAAAAAACTACTACGAAAATTGAGATAGCTTGGCTAGAGATGACTAATGCCAACAATCAAATAAAAGTGTGTATGTTTGTTGAATAGATTCAAAATACCCTACAAGTATTTTTATAAATGTGTTCTATACTTTAATTTTTTACTATACATTACCTATTTGTTCAATACAATCTTTTCTTTGAGATTATCCCATCATAGCTAGCTGACGAAGGTGACTATACATGGAATCATGTTTGGACTGAATTTCTTTTCTAGGTTGTCAGTGAGGAGAGAGGGTGCAAGTTTTTTCAATGCCTTGCATTAGAGGCCTTTCAATGATTTGGACTAGCAATGATGGGCATACAACCATGCCCTCCCAACATGGGATCAATGCAATGAAACTTCATCTAGTGATTGATGTTCCATTGAGGGCACTGAAAGGCTTATGGCACACAAATGGTTTCACAAGTATTGAGAACTTAGTAATTGGATTTGTATATGATCTCCTAGGCATGGAATATGGGTTTAGTACTAATTGGAACTAGACCTATGGTTAGACAGGGTTGTGCTAGTTTAATCCTCCATTTTGAAAAATCCTAGAACTCAATTCATTTGATTCGATACATCTAGTTCTTATAATTGTTTTAGAATTTATCCATTAGCTTATCTGTTTAAATGGATTCACATTGAGGAGAACAATTCTAATATATATACATTCATTTAATTAAAAATGCTAGTACACATTCTTGCACAAACACTTCCGAGTAAATTAGCATCATTACTTGAAAGTTTCCAAGGAACGTTTCCATGTGCACACCCTCTAGGAACTTTCTCATATTCTGTGAATTGTACCTGGATTTAATTCGACTAAAGGAAAACATGTATGCCTTACCGTAATATACTAAATTGGATTTCACTTTGTGGCCAACATGAATTTGGCATGGCAAGTCAAACCATTTGAGTTGACACTTTGGAAAACAATGTTCATATATATACACCCAGCTTGTCTGAGTTGGTGGAGATGATTTGGGGGCTGGAGATGTAGTCAATCGATATATATACACCCAACTTCTCCAAGTTGGTGGAGATGATTTGGGTCTGGAGATGTAGTTAATCTCAAGAAAACTTGTTCCTTGGTATTATAGTTTTCCATTTTTGGTAGGGTAAGTTAGACAATAGGCATATTATTTTTTTGGTTTCTAGTTTTTTTTTGTTATTTATCATCTGTGAACATTCTATTTTTATGTTTGTAATGAAGTTTTGATTTCTCTATAATACTGATTCAAGAGGAGGGTACGAGGTAGATGAGGAGCTTGATGCCGCAGTTGATTTTATTGCCCCTATACAACCTAGATGATATGTGTCATACTGGCATATGATGGAACCTTCAGGTAAAAAATTTGGGCAACGAGAGTGGGTCCTTATTTAGGTATCATATGTTTTATATCATCTAATTTTACGTGCTTTTATTTTTGTCATTACTTTCTTTATTTGCGCCAATTGGCTTCTATTTTCCCCTTTGTTCAATTTTGGTACATAGTAATAGCATGGTATATGAGGAATTCTATTAGGAATTCCTAACTGTCATTAAAGGAATTTTCCTCTTCAATATTTCTTAGATCTTTGCAAGATAAATATTTCACTTGTGACGTTATTTCCAGTTGATCATGGGAGTAATAAATTGCGTCCCTTATTTTTTAAAATAGGGTCCTTTGAATTCTAGGTAGTATCACCAAGAGAGGAAAATATACACGATTTAATGGAATCTCTTCTAACTTTGAATGAAGTTGACCAAATCAAATAGAAGACATCTGATGTTTCTTATGAAGGCCATGTTTGGGTGACAATAAAATGGATTTGGATCTTAATGAGTTTGGATGCTCATATATGGTCACGGACAAGGGTAAGCAATCATCTTCACTTGTTGAGGTGGCTATTGCTTTTACACAATCTCATAGATTTTATTTTTTGAAAGAAATGCAAGGAGACAACAACATAAATGTTGAAGTAATTTCATCTGATTTAGGAGCTTGTTACCCATCACCTGCTAAATCAGTTCCACTTTCGGTTAATGATGTTTCTCAAGGACATATCGCCATGTCTGCCAGTGCTCCATCTCTTGTAGGCTCTGAATCATTCTTAGATAGTTAAGAGACAGAAGGGAAGAATCTTTTGCGTGAGCTTGAAGACATGGGTTTAAATCAGAGGATGTGAATCCTGGACTACAAAAACATAAATATTATTTACGTAAAGCTCTTGATGCTCCTTTTAGTGCAGCAGAGTGGGATCCCATTCTTGAGGAGCTTCAAGAAATGGTAATTGATCATATTCTTAATGATATAAATCCTTTCTCATGAAATTTATTTTACTTGGTACTATTTAATAATACTCATTCTTTGATGATTTACATACGAAAAATTTGGATTGAGATTATTTCCCTGAACCTTTGTTGTGGAAGGGCTTCCATGATTCGAAAATGAATAGAACATTATCGGTGAAGAATGATGAAAGTGTAAAGAGAGTTGTTCTGGATCTGCTTTTAGCTGAAAAATATGTTTCATCAATGCAATTTAATCTATCTAAGAAGGCTAAACAGAGTTATCTATGGAAGCGGGGTCGATTTTAAGGCTGTGTTGGGCAGTAGGGACATTTGAATTGGTCATTTTATTTTACAACTTCATAATAAGCATCTATATTTATGTTTGGTTTGTTTTCAAGGAGACGAATGTGTTACCTGTAATACGCATGTGTTGTTTGTACTTGTGATTGTTTTGAATTGGACCAATGCATATTGATACTAATGCACTTGAACAGTTCCTATTTGGTTAGATGTATGTTTTTTAATATGATGAAAGCTAGTGTTTCTTTGGCATTACACCATTCATGAGCCATTTCTTAGGAAGTAATAGATTAAATGATCTTATTTTTGTTCAACATACATATATGTGTTGTATGTTTCTACTTGTAGGGTTTGCTGGAATCTTGTAATAATGATTTTTTTTCTTTCAATTGACAATATGGATGAATACTTCTGAGTTGGATTTATGGTCTTTGTCACTCTAGCACCCAGGACCGTTCATAGATGTACTATTTCACATTGGTTTAAAAATTTTTTTTGGACCTATGACAACCCAAAACTATTTTATAATGTTTCCAACTCTCTCTGACATTGATTTAAACATTTGGACCTATGACAACCCAACACTATTTCACAATGTTTCCAACTAATAACATGAAAGAAAGACATTTTAATGGAAAAAATGTCTTTCTCTGCCATTGTAAGTTTTCAGATTTAATATTAATGTAGCAGTGGCCAGATTTGGTCAATGTGATCAAAGTATTAAAGATACAAAAAAATGGAAGAGTGCCTAACATGAATCTAGAAAGTGGGCAGTACAAGACTTGTCTTGAGAAGAAATTGGAGAAATAAATCTTAACTTTTGTATATTTCACATTCCCCCACTCCTATCGGTGTTCCTTTTCACCTCTCAGTGCAATTGCTAGTTACTATTATTATGACCACTCTGTTATTGTTATTATTATAGAGGAAATGAATGGAAACTATTTAATCACACAACAATTAAAGAGGATTACAGTTCCATTTGGATTCATCACTGTAGAACATTACTAGAAAATTCGCAGCCAAGGCTGCTTGGTCTTCTTCTATTTTAGACTGAGAAAATCATGTTGCTTCATGCTCATCTGATTTGGTAATTAGTAGAAGCGAAATCCCTTCATTTGTACCATGCTTAGATCTTTTTCCCTCACTCCTTGAGATCATATTAGGCTGCAACATTTCAGGCTCCATGTCTTGAGATCCAAACTAAATAACAAAGAATATTTGCTACAAATATTTCTATATAGATAGTAGTTTGGTACGCTATATTATATAGTAGAAATACCCATTTGATAATTAACAACATATCTGAAAATTAATACATAGACCATCATATTTTTTGATATGAAATGGAATGGAGAACTCTGAAGTCCTAATTGCCACTAGAAAAAGTCATTCACTAATTTGGGGTTGTCCCTACATTTCTACCAAGGAAGAACATGTTTGATGGAAACTAATATGGAAGCTAAAGTGGTGGACACACTTACCCGAAAAGCACTGCCACCCAACCACAAAGGCGATCTTTGGTTGCGGGGTCTCACAATTAGGAAAGGTATACTCTTGCCCATCATTCTACATATTTTCTTTGGAATTTGAAAAAAAATGCCATAGACCATATAGGTTTTCTTCAAAATTATGAAAAAAAAAATCAAAATCATAGACCACATTGATTTTAGAGAATTTTTATTTTTTTAATTGAGTGTGTGATTTGGAGACTAGAACATGATGATACATAATCAACAAATTGTGGGTGCAAATCTCACGAGAGCCAAAAATGTTATATAGGATATAAATTCCAACTTTATTTCTTTGAATAAAAACCATGGTTAAAAAGTACCTGGTTCTATTGATGTGCCTATACTTGGGTATATTTAGCCATAACTAACCTGTAAGTATAAACCATGAAATGAAAACAATTTCTCCATTATTTTCCTAATTTATTTACTTGATTATGGTGTATTTTCTCGTATTGAATATTTGATTTATTCCTCCCCCATGTTTTCATTGTCACATTCTATAACTACGATATGTTGAGGAGTGAAATTTTTTTCTCCATCCATCTATCAATATGATATCTTGAGCTTCAGCATTGTGCAATTTCCATGATTAAATTTTGGGTTTGATTTCTTGTTATTTAATTGCCATTTTGTGGCTTTATGCAGTTGCTCTCAACGTTTCTATACTTTAGTTACATTTTTTTCCTCCACATTTTTGGTTTGTGCATCTTCCCTGTAGGTTATACTAGGTCAATATAATCCAGGCTTTAGATTACCATTATCGCATGTATTATATTTTATAGCATGATGAGGCCCCATGACTCGTTTTTTTTATTTTTATTTTTATTTATTTATTTATTTATTTATTTTTTTATTTATTTTTTTATTTTTTTTCAGTATGTCGTCTTACTCACCGTCGACTTTGACGCTATCCACATGGGCCAATGATGGGCATATTGGATGCAACTTTGATGTTAATCTTCCGTGAGAAGTTTGTTTCCAGCAGTATGAAAATTCAACTTGATTTATAATTTCATGAGGAGGTAGAAGACCGTTTCTCTATGCAGATTCCTTGAGGTACTACTAATTTTGCGAAGTTGGAATCTTATGTGTAGATCAAGTTTAAAGGAGTGGCAATGCCTACATTGCTTGTAAAATCCACTGCCCTTGCTTTAGCCCAACACCCAACAATCAATGCAAGCTGCAAAGATGGCAAGAGTTTCACCTACAATAGAAACATAAACATTGCAGTTGTTGTGTCTATGGATGGAGGTCTAATTACACCTGTGCTTCAAGATGTAGACAAGGTTTGGAATCCATATCATGTAGAATTGAGATTTCAACCTCTATTATATCAAATTCAAATTTTTTCTACATTTTTTTTATGGTTCAATTTATGAAGTGTAAATAGTATTGTACATTACCTGCCGACTGAAATTTTGTAATTCTAAACTTTTTAGAGTTTGTATCTTGCATTTAGATTGATATATATACTCTCTATAGGAAATGGAAGGAATTGGTAGATAAGGCTCGTGCAAAGTAGTTTCAGCCTTAGGAATATAATACATGTTTGTGAAAATGCACTATGAACATGTTATTCTTATTTTTGTTCTGGATCTTCTTTTATTTTATGATCAAAAGATAATTTCCCTGTCTATTGTTTGGTAGCTTTTAGCCATTACCAACACAAGGTTGTCATTATAAATGTTTTTTGTGTCCTACACAATGAAGCAGATGTGTCCTGCCTGGCCTCTTTGAAGGAAATTTTACTCTGTCTAATTTAGGAATTTTTGGTGTGGACTGTTTTGATGCAATCCTGCCTCCTGGTTCTCTAAGTAAACCCTACATTATTTTCTTCAAAGGGGTTCAGTCAATTCCATTCTCAAGTTTAACCACACAAGCTTTATCTTTGTTCAAGGCTATGTGTTAAAGTGAACTTTCTAATGTTTGACAGGGAGAAATTATGGCTGTGGGGGCGTCCCAACCAACAGTTCTTGCAACTGCTGATGGATTAATCAGTTTCAAAAACCAAATCCTGGTACAAATATGACTAATTTTTATGACTTAAAAAGTGTTTTTCATCTTAGAATATGTTTTCCTAATAGGCTAATAAGGCATCTGGAGATTTTTAATCAACTTCCTCATTGTCAAAAAGCTATCTAAAAATCTTGAGCATCTCAATGTGATCGAGTATATTTATTTTATTAGAATTCTCACTTAAAAAATTGATCATTCAATTGTATATATATATATATATATAAAAGAAAATATTAAATCTATCAAAAAATATTAAATGCAATTCAACATGCACTGAAGCTTTTATTGGCATCAAACTGAAGGAGGCATCCAATATTCAATTGTTATCTTTTAGGTTAATGTGACAGCAGATCACAGGATTATATATGGTGCTCACCTAGTTGCCTTTTTGCAAACACTTTAAAAAATTATCGAAGAACCCAATGAGCTCACTCTATAGACCCTTCTGAAAGGACTACGTCCTGTGTTGACCCACCATTATAGGCTTTTGTGTATATTTATTGTATGATTATAATGGTTAATGTTTATGTTTACTATAGATTTGGCATCTTTTAAAAATGTATAAATGAAGTTAATTGTTTCACTTTTGTTTAAATTCATGGTACTTTTAGAAATATTCTGGAATAGGTAAGGGAATATTTTAGAATTTTCAATGAGATTAAGTTAATTTATTTTTATCAGATTTTAATTAGAGAAAATATCTTTCATATATTAATTTTATTTATAGATAAATAAAACTATGTTAAAAAACAAAAGTAATCGGTGTTAGCAGTATGATATTTCTCTAACCCTACCTCCCAAGACACAGGTCCAATATTTCTGCATGGCCTAATCTATCCTAGGTTCTGAGAAGAGAAATACCATTAAGGCTTTTAGTAATCCATGCAGGTTATTTTGGCAATGGTGAAGCAACTATATCAACTTTGGACTCTAAAGGGTGGCTGAAAATTGGGGATCTATGTTGCATTGATGAGGATGACTTTCTTTTTATTGTGGAAATATTAAAGGAGTTGATCAAGTACAAAGGATTTAAGGTAAAACGCTTTTCAAGACCTTTAGCTTGATGCAAATTCAATATATTTATCCTCTCGGATTTTTTTAAAATATTTTGGAAAGTTTCCCAGGAATAATTAGCATTTAATGGTCCTTTAGTTTGATGCAAATCCAAATATTTTTCTTAGAATTTTATTTTCTTGGCAGGTGGTTCTAGCAAAATTAGAAGAATTTCTCCTCTCAAACCAAAAGATTACTGATGCAACTATTATTCCATGAGTAGCATTTACCACACTTAAGTTGAGCCAAAATTCAATATTTGGGTTGATAGCACAGACTCTCTGCAAAATTTAGTTCATCTCTTCTTTCATTTACACGTTGGATTTTTCATACCTTATAATTGATTTAAGCATGCAATTATGTGTCTTAGATTTTTTCATACCTTATAATTAATTGAAGCATGCATTCTGTGTTTTAGATATCCTAATGATGAATCAAGTCAAGTACCAATGTCATTTGTTGTGAGGAAGCCTAGTAGCAATATTTGCGAGGAGGATGTAAATTTTTTGTTGCAAAACAAGTAAATGGAACACTTTCCTATTTTGTTTGCTAATTGTAAATTTAATTTTGGGTTTTGTTCTCTTGATGATTCATTTTGCAGGGTAGCTTTTATATAAGAAAATTTTACATTGGAACTTGTAAGTATTTTGTAAAGATATGTAAGTATTTTGTAAAGTTATGTGAGTGATGAAAGTTTTACATTCAATTTTTTGTGCCAAATAACTGATATACATGTTGCACCCAATTATAGAGTCCTAGGGTATTTAAAAATAAACCTAAAGATTTGGTTTATCTTGTTCTCTCATGAGGGAACTTTGTTGTTTTACCTGAGTGCATGTTTCACCATATAAGAAAATACGTCGAGTGGCATTTGTCACTTCAATTCTGAAGTCCCCATCTGGAAAAATATTAAGAAAATATTTTGATTTATCAGGTTCTGTCCACTTCCAGATTGTGAGTCGTGACAATGAATATTGTGAATCAATTATCTTTCATTTTTAGAGTACAAATTTATTTAAATATGAAATGATGGATTGATTTGGCTGATGTTGTATAGTATAATTTTGTAATCCAATGGATGTGCATTTTCAGACAGAGCTGCTATGTAACAAAACTAGATAATTATCTTTTACCATCGCTTTAGGGATATTTGTGCTTTTTCCTCTCTCTTATTTTCAAAACAAATAAATGTTCCTATTTTCATATGTTTGCATCAAATGTATGAAAATTGACAGAACTGGCACACATATTCTTAACGGGCTTTACTAGGGTCACATCATATATTGGATTTGTATGGAAATTGACAGCATTGACACAAAACATTTATGCTTTATCGACGCAGTATTATAATGAGGAGAATTTTAAAAAGTAGTTTGGGAAATGTGGGAAATTTAATAAGGAATTGGGAACTTTTAAATGGTTATGTTTGTATAATTTGAATATTCAAAATTTTTAGGATAATTTTGCTTTAAGGAAAAAGTCATTCGTTGATTTGGGTTTGCCCTACCTGTGATAAATCTCTGTTCAGCCACTAATAATTTTTTGGGTATTGAACCTCCATATTTGATGGTGCATGAAAATATGGCATATAGCACCCGATGATTAATGTTTTCTCCAGGAAATTATGTCTACGAAGAAGGGATGGAAGAGATATGGAGTAGTGGTTTTTTTGGTGCTTCTACCCATGCTCGTTCGATTGGTATTCTTCCTTAGACTCTATGTTGGATTTTAGAGCAGTAATTTTACCTGAACTCATTTCATTTTTTCTTTATTTGACATCTTTAGTGGCCTCTAGAAACCCTTTTCTATGAGGGACTTGCATGTGATAATGTACCTTTCAGTATCTTTAGTAGCAGTTTGATCTTATTTTGAAATTTTGAATACTCTTTATCTCTTTAACACCAAAGAAGTCATTTGGTTGTTCTGTAACATGTTGTATGTTTCTCTTGCAAGTTATATCAATGATGAATTCCATCTAACACTAGTGAGAATGCACTGATTTGGTTTTGTTTTCACAATTGAGTGTAGTTTATAACACACCTAATTTTTGGATAGTCATAATAATATTTGTTGTTTAGTAATGATATTGAATAGGAATTGGATCAAGTATGCATGCTATTAACTTGTGTAACATCAATATATTGTTAGCTCCACATTAAGAAATAAGGAATGACATCCAAAGTTAATAACGTACTCAATTTTCCTTCTAGCTCTTCTGTGAAAATTGTGTATGTAGCGATGTATGAAAGTTTTCTCATGTTTTACTTGGTACATTTGGTTTCTTAAGATCCAGACAAATTTTTCCAGGATTATCAGTCTATGAAACATAATTTTTTTAGTGACGCAAGTAGGACTTCAGAGTTCTCCATTCCATTGCATCTCCAAAAATAGGAGTGTCTATCCCTACCTATGATAAATCTCTATTCAGCCACTAATATTTTGTGGGTATTGAACCTCCAGATTTGATGGTGCAAGGACGGGGGGCGTATAGCACTAGATGATCAATAGTGATATTATGTATGTAAATTTATTATTCATATCAACTTCGAATCATATGAATGTTTCAATGGAGAGACTGTCCCATTACTTGTAATTGATACTTGGCATAATGTAGCCAAGCACAAAAAAAGCTACCATAGTCTTATTGCACACAATGAACTAAATTTTTTGGATGAAACTAGGGGATACTTCAGTTGTGTTAATACATTTGATATAAATTAAATATATTTACGATAATTGGATTTAAGCAAAATAAAATGGTCAAAATTTTCTCTTTGGTAGTAAAATCAAACTCTTCCGAGGATCCAAACTCACGGACATGTAGCTTCTAAATGATCAAATACAACTTCTTATTCTATCTTTAAACCTTGGCAATATATAGCCTTTATAAATAAAGGAGGTTATTTTTTTTGCACCATTTCATATTTTATGGTGCTTTACACCATATACAATTTTATTATAATAATAATAGATGCTTTTTTTCACCTTTTTTATTTTATTTTATGGTGTTTTGCACCATATACAATTTATTATTATAATAATATTTTTTGATATTTTTATGATAAATTTTAACTTTTGTAAAATTGGTTTTGGTGCTTTGCATCACAATATCTTCATCCACGTCAGATTGGTTTTTGGTGGTTTGCACCATACACCATGGAATGCCACATATGCATTTAGCACCAAATTTAACATTTTTTACTAACTCCACTTTTGCACCAGAAAATGTAGCACCACTTGTGTATCTCCACATTATCACCACTTTTGCACCACTATTTGAAAAGTGAATATTTCTCAAATCCTTTACAACTAGTGGTGCTAATGTGAGGCTAAATGACCCTTCTTCTTGTAGTGAAAATACAGGCAACGAGAATTACTTGTATTACTTGTAGCCTATATAATGCATATTTGTAGTGACTAACAAGTGAAAATAAATGAAGTTCACTGAGACATTCCTAGACATGTCTCGTGCATGAAAGGGAGTAAATTTGCTGGTTTTTTTTATTTTAATATATTTAAATTTAAAATAAAAAAATAATTTAAAATAGAAAATTAAATACAATATAAATAAGATTAAATGGTTAAAAAAAATGAATTAATCAATTTCCAAGTCGGGCTTGGGTTTGCATGCAGCCAAGTGCCTCCTTTGGATCTTCGACTCAAAGAGGTGGGATTTATTTTGTAACTATTAGCTTTTGATCCTAGAAGTAGGTGACGGAGCCGACACGCATGAAAGAAGACAATTAGCTGGAGCGTGGCTTAACAACAGATCCTAATCCAGTAAAAGCACCAATTGATCGAGTCTCACTAGCATCATCTCACCCACTATCATTTGCCATTACTTCATGCCAAGAGTCAATCTCTTTGGAACTACAAGGGGAATTGGCTGAAAGTAAACATTTGTTGAAGTAAGAATGCAACAGTACACCAAAGAGACGATGGGATTGGAAATTTCAATAGTTTGGTAGGTTTGCGGTGGAGTTATCACTAATCTAGGTAGCCTTGAAAGTTATGAAAAAATCATGAATGGATCAGGGAAGATTTCGGGATTGCTTCTGTATAGACATTCCAGTGCCTAAGAAAATATTAGATATTACAATAAAGGAGCGGCTAGCAGAATCATTGGTTGGGATTCTAAGGCAGAGAAATTTACTTTGGATCTCCTCTGTTCCATTACTAAGTGGGAGTAGGTGGATGGACCATGAGCTCCCCATGTTTAGCCGACACTAATTCAAATTATTTTATTCATGCTTGAATTAATAAAAGTGGGAAAAATCTTCAAATGGGAGTTGAGCGACTCTATACTAGCCATCAATCATGGCCGTACCAAGCAGAAAGAAAATCAATCCTAAGAGAAGGTGAAATGAAATCCTAACAATGGCAGTAAAAAGAGTAGGACGAGACCAGCATATCCATTAATAAATTTTCCAGGTTGGGTTAAAAATACCATATTAAAATTTTTCATTCTTGTTGTATGTTTGTTTTATGGGTTTCTGCTGTCGTGCCCAATCGATTAATTTCTATGCTTAAATTTGTAGTGGGCTTATTGAAATTGGGTATTTTGAGAATAAATTTTAGATTTTTACCTATTTTCATTATAGTATTTACTTCCATGAATGTTTTATATGCATTTGTGAAGCCTCGCAGAATGAGCCTCCATTCTTCCAAGAGAGGGAGTCCAATTGAATAAGGGATGATAAACATGAGCTCCCAAGTGATATGGTTAGCTAGAACTGGGTATTTACATAGCATAATTTATTTTCAATAAAGAATCAATGATCAAGACAAAACAAATAGAGAGGGTGCGACTGAATTCAAATGAAAGTTACATTTAATTGATTTTGTTCTAACAAGAAATGGAAAATGGCAGCATGTTTAACTGTGTAACATCCTTGTGGTGAAGATGAGATTAGAATATTGAAAGGTAGTGGTTGTGAAATTAAAATAGAAGTAAATTCAATCAACACAAATGTTTTTCCTTAATGGAAGTAGTGATAACGTCACAACCTAGTTATGAGAAAGAAGACGTGCTTATGACATATTTCTTTTGACCCCCTTGCATTTTTCCTCACTTGTTATACTCGATGAAACAATCCTAGAATCTTGTGACTCGCATTTGTAGATCAGAAATAGTATGCAACAGATGGCACTTGTGAGTTGGTACCAACATCATGCTCCACAATTGGTTTGGATAGTCCTTTTCAGGCATCAAACCCCAATTGACAGGTTGTTGTTTCCCATTTCAACTCTCTGCCCCACCATGATAATAAGCTTAAGCCATAATTACTTCAATACCCATTAACCTCACCCTTTCCTATTCTGAATGAAAATTCAAAAAATATGGGAACTTGTCATGGGTTGGTCAAACCACAGTAAAATAGTCTGCATCAGTAACATGTGTTTGAAAGTTTAGTTAGCCTACTAAGGATTTGTTTTTGATATAAAATCATTACGTATTTCTCCTGGAATGGTATGGAAAATCTTAATAATGAACAAAAAAAGAAATATATAACATGTTACTTTGAAGTCCATCGAATAGCAAGCAAAAGCTATTGAAGTTTGTAAAGAGGAACTTGTTGCTTCAACTGATAAATTGAATCTGCTTGCATAATTGTCAAACCTGCTTGCATAATTGTCGGACCTTTTTTTCATATTTGCTCCATTTCTTGCCCACCTCTCCATCGCAAGTCTCTCCAATGTGCATGAGTCTTGATGGAATGTTGATGAAGGTATATGTGTTGCTATTTTCCATGACTATGTATGGCAGAGATATCTTATAGATTGTATTCTCTGTAAATACTACAAGGAAAAGACTCTCGAGCAGATTTTTTTGAGTAAACCCTGATAAAAATATCCCAGATATCTGTTTGTAGCAGAGGTCTCTAGAGGAGGTTGGCAGGTGGAGGTTTTTGTAGATGTTTTTTGTCTAGTGTGCTTCTCATCATACACTGCACCAATGCATTTAACTCACAACACACCGGTGTGTACTAAAAATGGGCACACTGAGACACCAGTTTCTCCATACAAACTTGTCCGATGCATCTCATTACTATCCAACACCTATGTGCTACGCATAAACAAGCTCGATGCATCTCAAAAACCTACACACCGCGTGGTGCATCTCAAAATCCTGTGCACTGAAACAAGGTTAAATAAAAAAATTACCAAACGAAAAAACAACATTTTCACTTTTTCAGTGCTCCAGACCTCTCAAGCACTAATGTGAATTTCTCTTGTGGGAGGTGCCCTGCCATCAGTGCTCCCATTGCATGCACTACTATAGTCCATTGCCCACCTTGTGGAGTTTGAATTTTGGAAAATGGTGGAGAAATTTTGTTTCTCCAATTCCTCAGCAAATATGCCTCCTCGATGCGCAAATGTACAGGTATTTTACTTGTTTCTCAATAACTAAAGTTTTAGTAGATTTGAATTGTCAAAAACCTTAAAATTTACCAGTTTTTAAATTTTGTTTTTTATTTTTTTATTTTTTCTGTGTGGTGTGCTCAAGTCATTTGGCTCGCACCATTTATAGTAATGCCTGTAAATTTACAGGCTGCACAGAAAATGGTGCTAATGAAAAATGCACTGGGGTCTGGTGCGGTACCACAAACGTGCACCATGTTTTTTTTTAAATACATGGTGGTGTGGTCATTTAAACGACCACACCATTGACTATGCATCAATGCCAAGAGGGAGGTGCATTGACAAAACTATGTGCCTCGGGGAAGATAGTTAGGTCAACGCACCGCCCTCCTGACATCAGTACATAATCAACGGTGCGGCCATTTACAGAACCGCACCGATGACCATGTACTAAAGTCAGGAGGGTGGTACGCTGACCTAACAATCCATCCGAAGGCCAGTATTTTGGTCAATGCACTGCCCTCCCTAACTCATACATAGTAAAATGTGTGGTCATTTAAACGATCGCACCGTTGACCATGACTTATTGTTGGGTAGTGCATTAATCAAACTATCTGCCCTGGGGCAGATAGTTTTATGAATGCACTGCCCAACAATAAGTCATGGTCAACAGTGCGGTCGTTTAAATGACCACACATTTGACTACGTATGAGTTCAGGAGGGCGGTGCATTGACCAAAGTAAAATTTATGTTTTTCGGTGCGCGAACAATTTCCATGCGCACCGAGAGCAGTGCGCGATAAAAAATTATGCACCGGTACTAGTGCGTTGTTGTTTTTTTAGGCACACCAAATTTTTTTTTTCATAAAAAAAAAAAAAATTATATATATATATATATATTGAAATACATGTCTCATTTAATAAAAAAATTATTTAATATTTGAATCGTTCAACGACGTCAACGAAGAGAACAAACATCATGAACATATGGAGCACTAGTATAACGTGATTCACCTATGGGAAGTACGAGAGAGGGAGAGACTTATGCACCCTCGCCCTATTACAGAATCCACTCAGTTGCTCCTAAAGGATGTAGGCCTCCTCAAGTTCTATGAGGAGGTTACATCCCTGAAGGGCCATGATAGGTATTTATTGGGAAAAATCATCTTCAAGTGGAATGCCCACCAACAGGTTTCCCGGGTCGGTACTGATCAGTGGTATGTGCCCACTGAGGACGAAATATAATTTATTACTGGCCTATCTAGGAGAGGGCAGGATTTGACCCAGTTCCCATATGTCCCTGTCGGCTATTCAGTAAGGAATTAGTTGGCGTACTCCCAGAGATACATTTGGGACGATATAGTTTCTCTTGTAGATTTTCAGGTGCCCAGTGGTCAGTTACATATTGCCTCGTTTGGTGCAGAGGAGGTGAGGTTCCTCTCACTACTGTTTACAACCATTTCACACTATAGCAGTGATGGGCAACACATTAGTTGCTTGCTTTTTTTTTTTATGTTTATTATTTATTCCAAGCATCACGACTTGTGAGATGGTCTGCGATTATTTTGCGGAAATTTTGTACAACATTAGATAGATGTTGTTCTCAGGCATGTGGGAGGTGGACCTTCCCTTTTTTTTTCAGATTTATTTATTTTTATTTTTTTAAAGGTTTCCATAGACGAGGCCTACTTTTTTTCGGTAGCTTCATACGCTGATGCTGCGTATAGATGAAGATGTGGGGCCAGATGATGCCCAAGAGGGGCTAGTCTGAATTTCCTGCCAGGATATCTCCTGATGCACTGAAGTTGCTAACTAGCGTTGATGATCACTCCTTCATTCTAGTGCCATGTTTGTATTCCAGTTTGGATTGGCGAGGGTATAACAACATCCTCTTCACATAGGATGAGCCGCTGGACACGAGAGGTAATATTAGTGCTTTCTTTAAATTAATATAGTTTCATTTATTGTCTTAATTAATTAATTATAATTATCAAATTTATTCTAACATGTTCTTTAACTTGTTTAATGAAAATTTCTAATCAGTAATGTTGTGTACTATATATTTTGTAGATATTGGGACATTCATTTGGGATGAGGTTCCACCCCATATGAATGATCCAAGTGTAGATGTTGATGATGAGGAGATGGCAGAGGTGGAGGATCAGTGTGACATACCTTATCTTGATCGAGTGAAGATACCTGCGGGGCTGAGGCGTAGGCCAGACACCAGATTTAGGATGGAATTGGGTGACGAACTCTGTCGACTACTAGTTGATCAGGGCGTCTGCCTAGTTACGATCAGAGAGGTTCAGTCTGATCGTAGGCTTACATGACTTTGGATTGGCTTTCCCTGCTATATGTTAACCCTCATGCGTCATATCGTTGGAGCTTCCAGAAAACTGGTGCAGGCTAGGAGGGGTAGGCATCGTGGATATGCACGACAAAGTAGCACCTCATCTAGTGATCATGATCATGAGGATAGTGATCATCATTCTATTCCTCCACCTCATCCTCCTTCACCTCATGGTAGATATCATGATGAGCATTGAGCATCCAGTCCTAATCATCGGGCATCATCTGACTAGTCTACACCATCTCAGCAAACACCTGGTCATGAGCAGGCACCTGATCATGACCAGGTGGGTCCATATGTGGTGGCAGGTCCATCGTCAGAGGCTGCGCCATCCACACTTGAGCATGTTTCTCCATTGATGAGTCATCAGCAGGCAATTCCTGAGCAGGCTACACCATCAATTGATTAGTAGGCACCTCCAGAGTAGGCACGTCATCTATCTGAGCATGAGGTTGCACCATCGACTGAGTGAGCCTCGACTAGTACTAGTATTGATGTACCACCAGATAATTGACATTTATATGTAGTTTATATATTACAGTAGTATATTTTTGACATTATACAGTAGTATATATATATATATATATATATATATATATATATATATATATATATATATATATATATATATATATATATATATATATATATATATATATATATATAAATCCATGTATTTTGTGTTCATGTTGGTGTTCATCAAGATGTGTATATTCTTAGGTCATGCTAGATATGTTCATTTAATGTGCTTGCATATAGATGTGTATGTGATAGCAGTTATTTGACATGAGATGTATATTTGACGTTTGTGTTGTGATGATGTTATACAATGCTTGTGTTTTTTTAGATGATCATGATCACAATGATTAGATGATGTTCGTGAATTTGAATGTGTATTTTGGTCAAATATGATGTTTTTACAATGGTTATCATGATAGTGATGTTTATTTTTAATATTAAATCATGATATTTCTTAAATATTATGTCGTGATTGCAATTGAAATTCTAATTTAATTGTATGTAAAATTGTAAAATTGTAATTGTAATTGTAATTGTAATTTTATTGTGAAACTGTAAATTTGTAATTGCAATTGTAATTGTATGTATTGTCATCATTCAATTTTATTAAAAAATTTAAATTTGTAAAATTGTAAATTAATTGTCAATTTTGAACCATAATTACTATCGTAAGTAAAATGTATATCTTAAATATTGTTAAATTATCATAATTGTAAATTTGTAAATTTTTATGAATATAAATAATTGTAAAATAATAAATCTAGATTAATAATATGAATTCTTGTAGCATAATAAAGCTTATAAAATAATGCAAATAAATTCATGTTTAGAATTATCATTATTTTACTATGATCTTACATACAAAAACTAATAGTATACATTTTGAAGATATCATTCACACACATTGAAAGCAATCAAGTAGTTGTATTATTTCAGGAATTGACATTATAAAAAAAAAAAATTATACAGTACGCTATTGTTTTCAAGATCAACATAAGTGAAATTATTTTAACATTAACACAATGCAAACCAATTAATTAAAAATCCATATTATAATTTTTTGAAAGAAAAAGTATTATTTATAAGGTAATTAAGTCCTCTTATTTATAAAATCCATATTAGAAAATATAAATGATGAAACAACACATGTACCATATCACTCTTCGTTCTCATGATCGCCCTCATTATCTTCAAGCTCACTTGGCATGATACCACTATTGTTCTCAAAAATATGTTTTAATCTAGGGTCGTGTTTCAATACGAACCACTAATCCCTATCCAACATATATGGGTAAAAAAAAACCTGGTTACAATGTTTGGGGAAAAAATAGGGCTCCTTAGCTTCATCCCACATCTTTCTAGAGTTGATACATATCAGCCTACTATCTCGATATTCGTTTACATTATTTCAATAAAAGTTGTCCCACCACTTGCACCTAAAAATAACACATTGGAAAGAAGAGAAATCCACTTCAATAATCTCTTATATCTTTCTGACGTAACCTAACGTCCCTCGTACTAGGTTTGATCATGGTGGCTAGTTCGACTAGAGTTATTGAACTCGATTTCCACTTCACAGTCTTGTTTCATGTGCCCATAATTTCCATTTTCTGTGTGAAAATGGTGTCCATATACCCACATAGATGGGAACAAATTGGCCTATAAAAAAGTTAAAAAATCATAGTGTCATGTGGCTTATAATAACCCAACTGTTAAAATATGAAATAAAGATGTAGTTACATTTCAAAGGTATATTATTAAGTTTAAAATGTACATAAATAGATTATTACCAAGTGGATACACCTAATCCCTACGTTTAGTGCATCCTTTTTAACATGCGGGTAATGGTCGGTCACACTGTATTTCGCTCTGACTTGGTCAACAACCCAACTATTGGGGCATATTTTTGGCATATTTTCTTTTAAATTATCAGGATAAGGCATACTTCTACCATTAAACTGTCTGAATCTTTCCTCTCACTATCCCATTTCATCCTCTTTTTTTCATACAATATGACCCATGGTCGTGTCACTTCATAATTGTAAAGAACAAATTATTGATTGCTTCAATTTCTGCATTCGCTGATGAAATTAATCCAACATATAGTAAATATGAGATCAAAATATACATTATATTGAAGTTCAACATGAGTATTTAATTTGTGTAAATTTGAAAAATTATAAGTCGCTTACTCTTTATCAAACATCCTTTTCCATTCATTTGGATCATCTAACCTTCTCTTTTGTCTTCATCCCTTTCATCATCCCAGATCACTGCGCTTGGTCTATTGTCGATCTGCTAGATGTACTCACTAGAAATATAGAAATACTCCTACAATATGTACCCCTCTGCCATAGACCCATCAAGTTTTTCCCTTTGTCGACCAAAACCTTTGAATTTCTTCATGTACCTTTCTAAGAATAACATCAAAAGACAAGAAAAAACCCCAAATAATTCAACCTCATCTACAAGGTGGATTAGAAGATGAACCTGCAAGTGCATGAAACTTGTCGGCAGTTCCTTCTCAAACATACAAACAATCTCAACTATCTCTTGAAACCACCATGGAATGCTAGCCACATGAATCTACTTTGACGTGATCCAATATACAAATGTAGATAATTTAGATATGACAAGTCCTAGGTCTTAAGAGAATTCATGTTTCACACACCTGTGCACGAACAAAGGATAATGATAATGAAAAGTTATAAACGCATGCAACAATATATAAAATTATTTATGTTTTATGATCCCTGCATGGGATAAAATTTATTAATATAAAAAATACTAAAATCATGCTTTTTACATTATACATACTCTTAGAAGATTCAAATGGTCATCCATGGTGAAGCAGTGCCATAGTGAAGACCTGTATGAAGATGGCACCCTCACACCCATTATAACTTCCTTTGCCAAAGAAAGATCATATTTTTTTTAAATCCATGGGACATCACCTTATTTGAAATACCAATTAGAGGGACCAACACCTACATCTGATCTTGTACTTTCTAATAGTCTTGTCCAATTTTTCTTTTTAGTTTTTAAAGTAATAAAATATTTCCTAACAGCCAATGTTTCACTTTGTTTTAATGATATGTGCCTCCATAAACAAGATGAAACATTTTTAAATATATGAATGGGATCTAATAAGTGGGTAATATTAAGATTCTCCCAATATGGAAGGTTATAAAATATATATTTCATTTTCATCCCAATGGGAAATTTCTCAACATAGGTGTCGAAGAATTCTCGGTCACCGAACACATGCTCCCCATTTAAATCGAACATTTCTATGAACTCCTTCTCCTTATCTTTCTCATATTCTCTAAGCCATTTAGTTCGTGTTGTTATTGGAGGCCTTTGGGTTCTCTCTCATTTACCATTGAAAGAGGATGCTTCTCTTCTGTAAGGGTGCTCTTCTGGGATGAATACCTTGGAGCATTCATACATTGGCTTTCGCAGGTCATTGGACCATCTAGCTTTCAGGGAAGGTCCACAAAATTTACATCCAAAATACCCTTTTGTTACAAGACCTGCGAAATTTTTGTATACAATGTATATGCATGGCACGTTAAATAATATCATGAAGATCAGAACAATTACAATGAATTAAATAACTAATATGCGAAAGAGTATTGTTACGTATATAAAAAAATCAATAAACATGTAATTTACCAGAGAAAACTCCTAAGCCTGGATAATCATGTGTCGTGTAAGCACATATGCCATACAACATAAAAATTCTCTCTGTTGTGATGGGTATTGATACATCATATACATTTATCACATCCCATAATTCCCTCAATTCATCTACCAGTGGTTGTAATTACACATCCATATTCTTCACTTGTCTTCTACCAGCGATTATGAGAGCCAACATAAGATGTTCATTCTTCATGGAAAACCATGGGGGGGTATTTTTATTGATCACTACTACATAAAAAACATAATATTTGGTGCTTGCAAGGAAATATGGGTTGACGAAATCCATGGCTATGCTAAGTTGTAGATTTCGTAATTCAGTCTTGAATTTTTTGGGCCATGTATCCTTTATATGCTTCATGGCTATTGAATCTGTTGTGATTCACATAACTCCCAACTCACTTTTGTGTGAGGCATGCCATCCCTGCAACATAGATAATTATTTGGAACAAAAGAGCCTTTGAATCCTTGGGATTATAGGCATGTACCTCAATATCTTAAAAGGAGGACCATGTGATTTACCCTTTTTTATTTTGTTTATCATACCTGTCATGCCCAAATTTTAGACATATCTCTTTGTCTACATATTCTCCTCTATATAGTATACAATAATTTGGACATGCATGATATGATATGTACTCAACCCCAACATTTTCAACAATTTCTTTGCATCTTCGCGGCTACCGGGCAAGACATTATCACTCGGAAGAACCTTATCTTTGAATAACATGTAGTTGGTCATGGAAAATATTAAACATACATTAATTCCGATATAATTATTAATGTTCATAAAATTGACCATTTGTAATGTTCATTGTGTGATTATATTTCTCAAAATATAAGGGAGGCCTTGATGGTCAATTACCACAAAATTTTCGAGAAACATGCATTCGACAAGCCAAACTTTCTTTCAATTTGTATAGCAACATCATTGTCCCCGACTGGGTATACTTTGACTAACCTCCAAGTCCAAAGAGAGGGGTGGTGGAAGCAAATTTAAGGCTTTCGAAAAAGGTATCAGTGATATGAGCATCATCCCCTAATTGTTCATCTTTCTGGAATGCATCTAACAACATTAACTCCATGGAAGTTTTATCCCTTAAGTAATCATCCATACCAACCTCTATTTGATTGCCCCCATTGCTAGCTTGTGAAGAACTACTATTGTTGTAGTCATTCATAATTTGTGAATCTGGACGCAGTGGGAATTGAATAGGTGGTTGATTCAACCATTCTTGGTATCATTCCACTCTAATTTTTTCTCTTAATTCATCATTCTCTCAATTTGACATTGTTGTGGGGTGCACCGGAAGATGGTAGTTAGGCCGGTCATCATCACTAGAATCTTAATAGTTTCAAAATAATATTTGAACATGATTAGTACATAATCTATAATATCAATTAGTAAGCACGTCGAAAATACATGATTAATTGGTTTGATGTTAAAATAATTACATTAATAGACCAAACAATTATTATTACCATCATTGTCTTGGGATTGTGGCTAGAAGATGCAATGCTACAATTGGCAGGGTGAAGGGGCTGTCCATTTTCATCTACTAAATGCACCTTGTGGTATGTTGCTCCTGATAAGAGCTTCTGACATTTTGGAGCTCTTTGAATATTTTGTGCATATAAACTCGATTTTAAATCTACATGAACCTACAAATTTGTATACATTAAATTTATTCAGCTGATTGACATGGATAAAATAAATAAATTCAATTAGATAATGAAAATATAAATAAAATATGAAGTAAATATTACGTTTAGAGATGGATAGGGAAAAATCCACGATGGACTTTAAGAAATATTATGGAATGATATGGATTTGAAGAATTGTCCATTTGATATAACTATGATATTTTCTCCCCGCATTTGAGAAAAATCAACAATAAATTTTGGTGTACATACCTAAAATTAATTTCGGTGCCTTAAAAATGGACTTATTGTTATCGGTGCTAATGTATAGTTAACCGCACCGGTAGATTTTAGTTACTATGAACCAGTGTTGTGTTATTAATTGATGCTCCAGTGCGGTTAGATAACAAATGCACCAAATATCCGCAAATAAAAAAAGCACAAATTTATTTTTTTTAAGCAAAAAAGAGTGGTAAATTGAAAAATGGGCAGAAACTTATTTTCAGAAATCTAATTTCATAAAAAAATTCTTTAAATAGTAAAAATTATTCATTATTTCATTATTTTTGCAAAAAAATTCAGGGAGAGTTTTGCGTGAGAGACATACATGGATCAAGAGAGCACAAGAGCACTCTGGAGCAACGAAATACTTTCGAACAACAACATTATTCAAAGAATCAGAATTTCAAACATCTGGTGATTCAAACCCTGTAGTATAGTAAAAAAGATAAATTTTACCGTAATAATTTTTTTTTTACAGTTTCTATTTGATTTAATAAATGGTAAGTAAAAATTTTAAATTTTAATGTGCACTTTCAGAAAAAAAATAAAAATAAAATAAAATAAAATAAAATTTTAAAATCCATTTTTACGCTAAACTCTTGATTCTTCTTGTTTCTGCTCTTGTTTCTTTTTGTTTCTGTGACTTCACAATTAGGACTTTTCATTTTAGATTTATAGGGTTTGTATTGTTATATATATAGGCCTATGACATCTAACCCGAGGGACACTTACAGAGTCAAATCCCAATCCATGTTGGCCCTTCCATGATTTTTTAAAAAATATTTTTTTTATTCGATGTGCCCTATGTAAAATATCGCACTAGTGAAATATTTTATTATAGCGCACAACACAGGTACTGTTTGATAAAAACAATTTTTTTCTTTAATCGATGTGCCTTTTGTAAAATAGCGCACCAGTGTGCCTTGTGTAAAATAGCGCACCGGTACGTTATTTTATTATAGCGCACCGCGCACGTACTATTTGATAAAAACATTATTTTATTAATTTATGCCTTTGTTAATCGGTGCACCAGTTAACATATAATGCACTAGTTATCCTTGTTGACAGAGACCACCATATGGTGGTTCTATTGTTTTCTCGATGCATTTATAAGAACATGCCGCACCGCCACCTCCACGACATCTTATGCTACAAAAAATAACACTAGAGATTTTTTATTAATTTTTATGTGTTAATCAATGTATTGGTTAGCATATAATGCAAAATATCTCCTTATTGATAGAGAGCACTGTATGGTGTTTCTACTGTTTTGGCTGTGTGTTTATAAGAACATGTCGCACTGCCGTCGGTGCGTACTGCTTGAACGAAGCACTATTTTATTTATTTGTTTTTTTTTACCCGAAAATTTTGTGATTTATTTGGTATGGTATAGGTTTCATATTGATAAAGAAATGGGTGATAAGATATAAAGTAACAAAAATCTTGACAACACATCGAGAAAAGCAAAAAAGACAAGTTCATTGAAATTTTTTACAAAAATTATTATTTTTGAACTATATGTAAGTTCAAATAATATGTATTGTTTACTGTGTATCATGTAGAGCCACAAAATGACGAAGCTCAATAAGGTTATTTCTGATCTAAGACCAGAAGAGCTTAAAATATTGATGGAAAAATTGCAGAAGAATGAATTAGGTGAATGAAAAAATATTATTGATCCAATATGAGTTTCTTTTTTAATTTTCATTAATAATATACTTAAAATTATTAGATAATATGTTTCAAACAATCTATTAATTCACATATGTTTAATTTTCTACAGGTACCAACAATGAAGAAAATGAATGTTGTTCTAAGAAAAGAAAAAAAATAGAACATGAAAATGAAAATGATTTGCTCCTTAGCTCATCTAGAGTGGTGTTGGAGGTTAACGAAAAGGGGGGGATTTTACAAAACTTTGAGGGATCTAATGGAACGAATGTATAGACATTCTTTCCACTTAAAATAAAAAAATCAATCCAATGATTCGAAGAACCAAATTTTATCTAAACTACAGGATGGGTTTCCAGAGGATTGGTTAATGAGACATGTCAGACTTTTAATAGCAAAAACGTACAACAAAAAAATAGAAGGAATGAAAAACTAATATTCCTTTAAACGTTTCTCTAGAATTATATGTATATATTACTAGAAAGCAATCATTTATAAATATCACTTTTGTTATATTTACTTTTTATATTAAATAGTTTATTGCCATGTTACATTTTCAGAGAGATTATGAAAATCTCAAAGGATGAACAAGTTGATATCAGAAATATGCCAGTAGGAATGTCCAAAATGGTGTATAAGGATATGGTCAAAGAAATGTACATAATTGCATCGCACGAGGAGTCATATCAACAACAACATGCTTCAAATGTAATATGTAATCGTTGAATTTTTCGATTAGGTACAATAAATAAACAATTTAGCATTAAATATTAATTTTAAAGTATTTTCTTGTAGGAAAGAAAATAAAATTGAACCCATTCAACACATAAAACAGGATGACAAGGAAGAAAAGGGTTGATATCTACATTTGTGAGTAATTGTTACTTCCTTATAACAACTTAAGTAGATTTCATTTTTGTATATTTCATGTTGTATTACAACAATCATTATTGAATGTATTCAAGCATGTGCTAACAAACAAAGAAGAACCATCACATGAATTGATTGACATTGGGTTAAATATGGGTTGTGAGTATGTGTTGGCATATCAAAAATTAATTGTGGAATTTGTAAGCATATATCGATCTTGTGTTACTTAGCTCCATCTATAATTAATAAAAAAAAGAAAAAAATTATATTAAATATATGATTTGATATGGGGTATAAAACTTGCAGAAAACAAAGTATGGAACTGCGCCAGCAAATGAATTGTTGAAATATGGCATGTTGGTTTTGAAATAATGTGTATAGTTCATGATTCAATTCTTGCTATGACACATTTCTTTTCGATTTACATTGATGTATATTATTTAATATTGCAATTTTCATTATTCTCACCAATGTATATACACTCATTACAATTTATTTTTATGTTTGTAGATGGAAGTTGAAGAAGAAGAAAAACCATCAACACCGTGAACAAAACATTCCTCAAAATAACCCAAGTCATGGAAGTAGCTCAAGCAGTGACATCAGTTCCAACGAAGAATGATGATCAATATATTTGGATATCAAAGCAAGGCGTTGTATTTTTTGAAATATTTTTCTATGAAATCAGACATTTTGTTTAATGTAATCAATATAGTGTCCCAATTGAAAGTCAAAGGGATGCCAATAATTGTCCCATTTTGTATGAAAAAGAGTGTCTTATTAATATATATATATTTTTTAATTTATTCTATTGTGTTCTCCATTTTTGCTATGAAATGTTACACCACTGATTAAATATATGGATGATTAAATATTATAATGAAGAGATGCGAAATCTGATGATATGATATAACAAATTAATCCAAACATCACATTCAAATGAAGTAATAAAAATTTAATTGATATGAATACTGTTAGAAGATACGTGTTGACTTTTTATGAATAATGAATTTTAAGAGAATCACAATAATTGCACTAGCACAGGTCTATGTTCTAAAAAATACAAAATGAACATAGGTGCGTGTTACATACTGTGCACTGGTGCATTTGTATTCTAATATGCATCAGTGCATTTATACAACCTATGGGAACCAAAAAAATACCAATGCCAATTAGAACACTCAATGTGTTTGTGTGATACCGCGTACCAGTGCGTTTGTGTGATACTGTGCACCGGTGCATTTCTACAACCTATGGGTACCACACAAATAAAAATTAGAACGCCGAGTGCACTTTATCGATGAAAACCACCCAGGCGGATAGGAATTGCATGCACTGGTGCGGTTTTACTTCAATGTGTCGGTGCATTTTTATAACTTGAAAACCCAGTGCGTTGTATCACCTACAGGGCCCAGTGCGGTTTTACACCTTAACAACCTGATGCATGCACCTTCCACCGGCATGGTGCGACTATTTGGATGACACGTAGCAGACCGTTGTTAAACGACATAAGGTGTTCGACATTTGTTTTATGTCTCGATGCTTAATAGGTTTACAGTACTGGTGCATTCACGATACAACGCACTAGTGTGTTGACACTTGAATAGCACACCGATGAGAAAAAAAAATCATAACAACCTCTGACCGCCTAGGTTTTTTTAGTTGTGTTGAAATTCCGTTAGAAGCTCTGCCAAAAACTCCATTACCGAAAACGAATGTTATAGAAAATGCTATTTTGACAATTTTGGCCAATTTTATAACACTAAAAAACTCCTTTATAACCTCTGCTAGAGGCTTTCTTCCTTGTAGTGAAAATATCGAAGGCAAGCAGAAGCGGAGGTCGAGAGAAGGCAGGGATAGTGAGATATATTTCATATATGTCAAGCCGCAATATGTAGGAGTATGCAGTGTTTGAACAAGCCATAGTATGCAGGAGAATGAAATGTTTGAAGACATGTAGCAATGGAAGCCAAGGTAGAAAGAAATTGAAGCCAAGCCAGATGGAGAAGCCAAGCCAAGCCAGCTGATAATTGAAGAGAACAACACGCACTCATTTTGGAAAACTGGGTAGCCACGTGTATCAATGGACTCAGCAGATCTAGGAAGCTGGGTAGCCACATGTAGTGGTGGGCTCTTGTGATCTCAGAAGCCTTGGTCACATACCAATAATAATTTTAAAGAGCAAAACCTTGGTCACATACCAATAATAATGTTAAAGAACAAAGCCTTGGTCGGAGTACCAATAATAATGTTAAAGAGAAAACAAGCAAAATAATGTTAATAGCCCATACTAGAATAATGCTAGCATTGGTGGATTGGGAGAAAATTTTACAAATTTTTTTATCACATGATGTACTTTAGACTAACTATTGTGCCTCTCTACCTCGAGCCCCAATAGTATCTTGTGCCTCACAATAGAATTTTTTATCACACGATGTACTTTAGCATTGCATTCTAAGTATCTTGTTGCCATAAAAAAAAGCTTTTACATGTAAAAAAAAGCAGGTTTGTGCCAAGACCTAAAGCAAGCATTAATACCTTATTATACGTTGCATTTTAAAAATCTTGTTTCCTTAAAGAACTTTTAGAGGTACAAAAAAATACGTTTGTGCCAAGACCTATAGTATTATTTCGTTAGTATACGAGCACAAATAAAGATTATTCCATTAGTATCGTGTCATTATGGTATTAATAAGAATTTGTTGGTGTTGAAATGGAGAAAATACACAAACGCATCAAGGACTTGAAATAAAGTATAACGTCTAGGTCTATTTCACAATGTTTTCGAACTCTCGAAAAATAGTCATGAAAGGGTATGAATGCTAAAACACCTTACGTAGACGTTTTCGTAGTGAATTTGGTGGCCAAACAAGGATTGGTTTTAGACGTACAATGAACCAGAATGGACATTAGATGGCAGGTCTAAATCATCTCAAACTTCAAGAATGGACATTAGATGGCAGGTCTAAATCATATCAAACTTCAAGAATGGCATATTGAATGTATGGTGGTTGAGTGACATTTACATTCAATGATATGCAACTTGATATTAAAAATAAAATAAAAATGCATCAGTTTTAATTTTTATTTTTTTACATGGAATTTTACTCTCATTACCAATATCTACATCTATTTCAAAATCCAATTCTAAAAAGTATTATATAGTTGTGGTTCTCCAAAAAAAATATTATATTTTTAAATAAAATATAATAGAATTTCTTACAGTTTGATTATTTGTGAATTGTTTGGAAATTTAATAGTATAATTTTGTTTGAAATGAATATATATATATATATATATATATATATATATATATATATATATATATATATATATATAAAATTTATAATAATTTTTTATTAAATTATATATATATCAAAATATGGTTGATATACACTCATATATGTATATTAATTGCATGAACAACTACATTAGTAAAAGTGGATAAAAAACACCAATAGACATTAATTGTATAGATTTAATAATACTAATAATAACATCAATCATTGATAAAAAAAATTGAATTGAATAGAAAGACAACTCTCAGGTGAGCACTGCATCTCGAGACTGCACACAAATGGAGATTACACTCTACATTCCCTAATCGAATGATACAACAATAAATACATAACAAAGGAATAGGAAGTTGTAAACAAACTCCTATAACCTAGGAAATAATCCTAACTTAAGGAGCTACGTTACAACAATGTAACTATTTCTCCATTAATACAAAATAATATTAATTATTTTCACCTCTTCCCCTTAATGGAGAAAGGATTGTCCTGAATTCCTAACATCCCTATAAAAAATTCAAACTCTAATTCCCCTAGAGGCTTAGTAAAAACGTTTGCCATATTATCACAAGTTTTACAATATTCAACAAATATTTCTTTTGACTGGAATTTTTCTCGAGAAAAGTGAAAATGAGTATCGATCTCTTTCGTATTCTTGTGAAACAATGGATTTTCTGCTAGCTTAATGGAACTCTGGCTGTCACATTTGATGACAGTTTCTTCTTTTTGCTCTTCTCCTGCATCATGGAGAATCCTTCTCAACCAGATAACTTCACATGTAGTTGCACACAATGCTTGGTACTTGACTTCAGCTGAAGATAGAGCCACAATACTCTGTTTTTTTTTGCTCCATGCTATGACCCTAGATCTAATACTAAATTAATAACGTGTGATGGTCCTTCGGTCATCTAGGTTACCTACCCAATCTGAGTCTAAAAAACCTGCTAGAATAACATAAGATGTGTCAGTGTATAAAATACCATAATCACTAGTACCACGAAGATGTCTCAACATGCTTTTTACTGTCACCCAATGACTTTCAAGAGTTTTAGACATAAACTGGCTCAACACACTAACAAAGTATGCTAAGTCTGGTATAATTGTAGTTATATATATTAGACTACCAACTAGTTGTCTATACAAAGTGGCATCCACCTCCTTAGAGCCATCATCACTGGACAACTTCAAACTCTGCTACAAAGGTGTTGATGTTGTCTTACACTGCTCCATCCTGAAATTTTTGAGTAGACCTCTGACATACTTCCCCTGAGTAAGAATTTCTTTTCCAGAGTCTCTCCATACATTCAAACCCAAGCAATAATTTAGATTTCCAAGTTCTTTCATTTCAAAAACTTACAACATATGCAATTTGATTTCTTTGATCAAAGCATCCGCATTACTTGTTATAATCATGTTATCCACATACAAATAATTCAAAATAATTTGCCTCTATTTATTATACATGGTATACATATTTGGATCATTCATGCTCCTATTAAAACCATGTTGTAAGAAGAATGAATCAATATTCTCGTACCAAGACCTGGGTGTTTGTTTTAAACCATATAGTGCCTTTTTCAATCTACACAGTAGATGTTCCTGCCCTTCTTTAACAAACCCTTCAGGTTGGACTAAATAAATCTCTTCCTTTAAATCACTATTCAGAAATTTAGACTTAACATCTAACTAGTGTAGCTTCCACTAATATTTTGTAGCTAGAGAAATTAACATTTTAATGGTATTAAGTTTGGCTATAGGAGCAAAGGTTTCTTCAAATTATATTCCCTCTTGCTGTCAATAACCCTTTTCTATGAGTCTAGCTTTAAAGTTATCTATAATCCCATCTGCATTAAATTTAGTTTTGTAAAGCCACTTACAACATATGGGTGTTTTTCCTTTAGATAGTTCAACTAGTTCCCAAGTATGGTTTCTAATAATTGATTCAAATTCTTCATTCATTACAGCTCTCAATTCATGAGATTGACTTGCTTATATATATTTTGTGGTCTCTATAAGATTTAAAATGTTTAACATTAAAGTATAGTTTTTCAATCTAGCTGGTAATTGAGTCTGCCTACTTGATCTTCTCAGTAGAGGACTCACCTCAAATCTCTCTACTTCAGACTTGTGCAGGCTTGCCTTGTTGACTACATCACCTGTTTCTTCATCTTTCTGGTGGTGTTGCTGACTATCCTCACTTCTTTCTTCCATTGATAATGGAATGTGTCGTTCTCCATGACTGTCTTCCTTTCCTTCCTCAACCTGCTCATGAAATTTGACATCTCTACTTGCAAATATTTTGTGAGTCGCGAGATTAAACAACTTGTGAGCTTTAAACGCAATGCAATATTCTACAAAGATGAATTTGATGGCCTTAGGATCTAACTTCTTTCTATCCTCGTTGGGTATATGAGCAAAATATTTTGACCCAAAAAATATTAAATGACTCACTGCTGGTATATATCCATAAAGTTCTTCAAAAAGAGTTTTGAAGTTAAGACATTTACTAGGACCCCTATTCTTTAAATAAATAGTAGTGTTGATAGCTTCAACCCAAAAACCATTTGATAGACCCTTACCTTGAAGCATACTTTGTACGAACTCCACTAGGGTTCTGTTCTTTCATTTTGCAACTCCATTTTGCTGCAGAGTGTGAGGCGCTGTGAACTGTTGAAAAATCACATGATATCTGCAAAATTTCATGAAATCACCCAACCTGTATTATCCCCCTTGTTCGAAGCGGATAATTTTTCTGAATTTCCATGTTTGCTTCTCCACCATAGTCTTAAATTCTTTAAATCATTGAAAATCCTGACTATTTTTGCTTAAAAAATATACCCAAGAGAATCTAGTGCAATCATCGGTAAACATTCGAAAATAGAATACACCACCTATAGACCTAGTCTGCATAGGTTCGCTTATGTCTGTATGCATCAACTCTAGGATATCTCTTTCCTTCCTATCAACATGCACATGAAATTATTCTCTATGCATTTTCTCTAATTCACATCCATCACAATCTAACTAAGCACTATGAAAAACAGGGAGTATATCGACCATACCTTTTCTTTGAAGTAGCACGATGTCTTGTAAGTTAAGATGATCAAATCTCTGGTGCCAGAGATTCTTGGCTATCAATATTTTTGAAACCAGAGCTTAATGTGGCATGCACTCTACATTCAATCTTTAGAGGCTCCCCACACGCACCCCTGATGCATCTGGTTCCATATTGCTGTCATTTATGGAAAAGTATGTCTTGAAGAATTCAACTTGCAGGTCATGATCTATTATAATTGATACAGAGATTAAGTTATTCTTAATCCTAGGCATGTACATCACATTCTTAATATATTTAATGTCACAGCTAGGCAACATCATAGAAATATCACTGTACCCTTTGATCTCATAACCTTTTTCATTTCCTAAATAAATTTTAGATCCGCAAGAAGTTTCTTCAAAAGACTCAAACCAATTTCTCTTACATGTCATATGTCAGGATGCACCAGAATCAACATACCATATGTCGTCCTCATCCTCCTCAAAAGCTGAAAGAGCACAATCAACTATAAATATTTAAAGATCATTATTTTGACCTTCATCAACAAAATTTCCTGTCTGCTTTCTCTGCTTATACCTAGCCTCATCTACCTGCCTCTTAAATTAGAACTTAGATTGATGGTTGTTTTTCCCACAGTAAAAGCATATAGTCCTAGAAAAATTATTTGCAGACATGCCTCTAAATTGGCTCTTTTAAAAAATGCTACCTTCTTTCTATTGTTGTTGTGGTTGATTCCCTTTGTACGACTTCTTCTTTGCCATTAGAGAAACATTGGCACTCTAAGGTCTCAAATTTTTCCGCCCTCTTCTTCTTGTAGAAAAATCCCTGTCAATTATTCAAATGCAGGAGCTTTAGCCCTTGCTACCAAGCCTATGATGAACATACGGTATTCATATTTCATTCTGTTTAACATATTTTTGACTAGATCGGAATCAGACACCTTCTCCCCAATGTCATCTAATTTCTCTTTTAGGTCTTTAACACTTGCAATGAATCTAGAGCAGATTCATTCTCCTCCATCCTCATTGAAAACAACTTGCCTTTGAGTGACAAGATGTGATTTTTGTTTTGTGTCTTGTATAATTTCTTGAGCGTCGTCTAGATCTCAGTGGACATTTACCATCTCTGATGTGTGGGATAATATTTTCTTTAACATACATCTTCAATAAGACTTTCTCCATGTTCTCCCTTTTATCCCAGTCTTGTATGAGTGCGGCCGCCCTTGTTATAATGTTCCGTTTCTGCTCATCATTGCTAACAACCGACCACGCATTCACTCCCTCAAGCAGTGTCTGTAGCTTGAATTTCCAATTGATATAATTGGTCCCATCGAGTTTGCTAGAGCCATTGAGATATGTTTCTGTAAAGTTATTCATACTGGACTAATCAGATTCCAGACCCTCCGATGATTCTAACCAATTAGATAATTACAAGATATGCTAACAAATAAACTCAATACATACCAAATCCTAATCACAGATCTTCCACTGATCCGACACGATATCTATGATTACAATTCATATTCACCACTGATATGAAGAATTGTTGTGTCTACTACTCAGATCCACCACAAATGGGAAAATCCCATGTGTAGAACCAAAACAGGCCAGTGCTCTTATGAGCAAAAAATTCACGCCGAGAAAGATTACATTAAGTCACCCCTAATCGGTGTCGGTATGACCTCGAATGACACATTGATTTGCTAAAGGCTTGTGCCGATTGGCGCGACTGTCACTCAAGAACCCGCGTCGACTCGCCTTTTCCTCAAGAAAATAAATAAATACTAAGACCTATGAGGAATTGTGTTTCTCTTGTGAGTGAGGTGTTTCTCCAGACCACCTACTCCTCTATGAGCACTAAGGCTCCTATGTGCACCATAGCCCCAAAGGCTCTGTAGCCACTAAGGGTCTGAAGGTAAATCAGGCTCACTCGATGTGATCTTTGATACCACGATAAAAAAACTGAATTGAATAGAAAGGTAGCTCTCTGGTGAGTACTACACATGGAGATTGAACACAAATAGAGAGTACACTCTACATTCCCTAATCAAATGATACAACAATAAATTCTTAACAAAGGAATATGGAGTTTTAAACAGACTCCTATAACCTAGGAACTAATATTAACTTAAGGAGCTATGTTACAACAATGTAATCGTTTTTCCATTAATACAAAATAATATTAATTATTTTCAACTATCACAATATTATTAAATAAAACATGATATTATTATTATATTTTAGTAATGATTAATATAATTATTTTTTTATAATAAAATTATTACTAATTATTATTAATGAATATATTAATAATAATAAATAAATAAATTTATTACTATATTAATCATTATTAATATTAAATAAATAATAATGTTATTAAATAAAATTTATAATTAAAAAACAATATTTATTGGTATTAATATTTATCTAATAATAATAATAATAATAATAATTAAAAAATAAGAAAAGTCGTAATTAAAAAATAGATAAATAATTTATTATTATTGGTATTTTATAATAAATATTATGATTATGATAATGATGATTAGCATCCGCTAAGACTATTGCGGCCTATCGGACCTCAAGAAAGGAAAAAGAAAAAGAATCTAAATATGATTCTTCAAAATCTTGTTTCTATGATCAAAGAGAAGGGAAAGAAGCACTCCAAGATCATTATAGATGGGATGGCTGAATAAGTCAAGAAGATTGGAAGTGTGGTAGATGTTATGGAAGTGAGAGTGGATGTGAGAATGAGTTGATAAGTTTAAAAGGAAGTTCTTTTCATCTTCCACCTTCCTAGTGTCGCAAATCTGATAGATTCTATCATTCTAGGGAGTCTTAGGAATAGACCACCGCCCGGTCTCACTTTGAAAGACATGAGAATTAGTTTTGATCCTAGAAATGTTCATTTTTTTCTTAGTGTTGGTCAACATAGAGAGATAATTCTGGTTATCAAGGGTGGGGTTGATCATCTCCTCACAATATCTTAGCTTCCTTTCAACCTCTAGCTCCTTAGCATCCCACAATTTTTCCTTGACCTTGGAGGTTATAGTATCTTTGCTTCCCATACTTAGAAGAATATTAATATTTTTTGAGAAAAATAAAACTATTCTTTAAAATATATTAATAAATATTTTTATTGTTATTAAATATTTTTAATAATATTATTACTATTTTTAATTATTAATAAAATAATAATAATATTTAATTATTTATATTATTAATTAAAAATTTATTATTATTATTATTTATTATTCTAAATTGTTATTTATTAAATACTAATATTATTATTTAACAATAATAATAATAATATATTTTTTTAAATATTTACAATAAAAAATTAATTAATAACAATTAATAAACCCAAGTGATTATAAACCCTAGTGATCATATTGTTCATAAAGAGACAAATATTATAAATCAAATGGATTGATACTATAAACCAAAGGGATGAATATCACGAACCCAAGGATCCAATGTCACATTGTGACAAAGATCGTCTCAATATTAAAATCATCCATGGTCAAGCATGGTCAACAATGGTCCAACGTCGCATTGTGACAAAGGTTGTCTCAATTTGAAACTCAATCATTGTAAACTATGGCCTGGCGCTGCATTGCAACAAATATTATTTCAATATGAATTTGAACAATGGTCAAGCATGTTTATTTTACCATTTATAATATTTATCATAGGGTTTATATACATCAGTTTATAATAATTATCTTAGGGCTTATCATAGGATTTTTTCAATATGAAAATTATTCATGATCAACCATGTTTATTTTACCATTTATAATAATTATCATAGGGTTTATATACATTGAATTATACTTATCTCAGTGCTTATCATAGGATTTTTTCAATATGAAAATTAATCATGGTCAACCCTAGTCAACATTGGTCAAACATGTTCACCATGGTCAATTATGGTAAATCATGGTAAAAATGGTGCAATGTCACATTATGACAAAGATTATTTCAATATGAAAATCAAGCATGGTGAAACATGGTCCAACGTCGTATTGTGAGAAAGATTGTCTCAATATATGCACCTCAACCATGGTCAACTATGTTTAATATTCATGGTCACATTGTGACAAATATTGTCTCTTCGTTTGACGTCACATTGTGACAACCATGGTCCAACATCTCATTGTGACAAATATTGTCTCAATATGAAAATCAACCGTGGTCCAATGTCGCATTGTGATAAAGATTGTCTCAATATGAAAATTAATCATGGTCAACCATGGTCCATCATTGCATTATGACAAATATTTTGTCAATATAAAAATTAATCATGGTTAACCATGTTTATTTTAGGGTTTATGTTATTTTTCTTATGGTTTATATACCTTGGGTTTATAACATTAATCCCTTGGGTTTAATATTATTCCGTTGGGTTTATAATCCTTTTGATTTATAATCCCCTAGGTTTTAGTATTAATCCCTTCGATTTATAATATCAATCCCTTAGGTTTATTAATCTAGTAATGGTTCATATTCATATTCATAGGATTTATAATATTAATCCTAGAGTTTGATATAAATGCCTTGGGTTTATAATCATAGTCAACCATGGTCAAGCATGGTGAAATGTAACATTGTGACAAATATTGTCTCAATATGAAAATCAACCATTGTTAATCATGGTCAATCATGCTCAACCATGGTCCAACGTTACATTGTGACAAATAGTTTCTCAATATGAAAATAAACCATAGTCAACCATGGTCAACCATGTTCAATCATGGTCAACCACTACAAGGAAAATACCCTCTAGCGGATGTTTTTGAGGAAACCCCTATAAAAATAGCCCAGATATCCGTTTGTAGCGGAAGTCACTAGAGGAGGTTGGCAGGTGGAGGTTTTTGTGATTTTTTTTTTTTTGCAGTGCGTTTATAATTATAACACGCACCAGTGCATTTTATATAAAGCGCACAGGTGCATAATATCTAATGGCACACCGAGACACTGTGCTCTCTGCACAAACTAGCCCAGTGCATCTCAATAATCCAGCACGCTGTAAAGAAGCGCATTACACCATTAATACAACCACCCAGTGTGTCTCATAATTGAGTGCACCGCAAAAGGATTAGTTTAAAAAAAATTACCAGCCGTAAACAAATACATTTTTACTTGTTGTAGTGCTCTAAAGCTCTCAAGCACCGGTGCGAGTTTTTCTTCTTCAAAGCGCCCTGCCATCGATGCTCCCATTGCCTACATTGTTACCGTCCATTGCTCACGGTGTGCATTATAACTAGCTTTACATATATTTATAAAATAAAATAAAACTTATTAATAGTTAAATTCTAATTTTTATTTTTTTTAATATGAATAAATAAATTTAAATTCTTACTTTCTAAACTGATTAATAATTAAATTTTAATTTATAAATTAATATTTTTATTTGTTTAAATAAATAAATTTATTTTTTAATTTCTAATAAAATTATATATATAAACAATGCCAATACGTGAAAACATATTTTTTTAAAGCTTTAGATGAGGAATGTTTATGAATTTATGAACTTTTTATGCTCATGAGAGGCCACCTCAAGTGTAATAAATATGATCTTAAATAAAATGAAAAAAAAAAATCGAAATAATCAAAATCCTTTCACATTAAGTTTAGGTGTAATAATTTTTATTTATTTAATCTATCAACCGAAGCTCAACTCAGAACACAAAAATTTTGCAAGTTTAGAAAAAATCGAAACACATAGAGAAAATGTAATTAACGTGATGAATAAATAAATAAATATCATTCTCATAAGAAAATTGCTGATTGACTTCACTTCAAATACATAGAAGAATATGCGGTTTAGATAAGATGAATAAATTCAACTTTATTTAATTAATCTGTGACATAAAAGTAACAAAAGAAACCACAGTCAACTGAGTTTTAACTGCAAATACTACCTCTACATGCTGTACTTTGGAAGCGTGACAGGCAACTGCATGCATTATTTTATTCATATTCATATACAAACACATATGCTCAGTTTATAGGAAAGTAGCTAATATTGGATAATGCAAGTTCCTGAATTAACAGTGGAATATATACTACGGGAGGCTATGGAGTGGTAGTAGAAGTGTTTTTATTGAGGGGGGTGTTGTGGGAAACATTGGAATTAGCAGAGGGGGAAGTAGTGGCTGAAGGGGTGTGGGTATCAATGGAAGAGCCGGAGGGGGCAGCAAATCCCAGGGAAATGTGGGTATCATGGGAAGAACCGGAGGGGACAGGGTTGGTGGGGTTGTTGTGGGTATGTTTGGAAGAACGGGAGGCGACGGGGATATTGAAGGTATCGTTGGAATTAGAGGTGTCGGAGGGACTGTGGGTATTTTTGGGACCAGTGGCAGCACTGTCGATGTAGAGGGAAGCATTGGAATGGTTGGAATGATTAGGAATGATCCTGTGAATGGAATGGGTGGAATGTTGGGACTGAGGGGAATGCTGCTCGTTGGCTTTCACAGTAGCAGCAGGAGGCAGCGCCATAACAGAGGCCATATTGATCACCTTCGCTTTCCTCCCCCAATTAGTATTGCTATTCTTTGACAGAATATTGAGGGACGAAGCCCAGGCAGAGGTGAGGAAGAGAAGCTCAACGAATGTGGCAAGAAGTCGCAATTTGGTTGAGGACTGCATTTTCACAGAAATGAAAAAATGAACTGAACTTAGGTGTTTGAATGCAGAACTGCCATCTCCTCCTTTTATAGTAGTTTCCAGCCAATTTCGCTCCACGCAATAAAGCATGCGAAGCCCATGGTGCAGGTCATTTAGCTTTTTCATCACGGCACTATATAATTGAACACACTTTGTTTTGGACACCTTGTATTGCACATTGTATGAAAATATTCCCCGATAACAATATATTGATGTATATTTACATTACATGGTTTTCCACTAGCTTCATATCTCTTTAGTATCTCTTAAATTTGAAGAGAATGTTTCTCTTAGAGGAGTGGCATGTTTTATCTTTTAGTTGAAAATTTGAGGGAGAGGTTGTATGCTCGATATATTCATATCAAGAGAGTTTTTGGTGAGGAGTGGAGAATTTTTGTGTTACTATTGAACTTTTGTAAATGTTCTTCAATTGGTTGATGGAGATAATCTTGCAATGGGATACTTGTGTGAGGCCATGGATAGGGCCAGCGAAGCCATATATAGCTATTATGGGGATATCAGGGATGAGAGGTTTGAGAAACAATAGTTGATATGGATAATAATTGATCAGTGATGGAACAATACTTTCCACCACTCAATTCATGCTACAAGGACTTACCTCAACCCCACATTTTCTTACTCCTCTCTTTTCAAATTGATATTGAGGTCATCAATGGATTGTTCCATTCTGTTGATTAAATGGCTCCATCTCTTGAAAAATGCATAGATATTTCTAAATAAATGAAGATATACAAGATGAAATGTGACACTTTTAACTTGGAAATTGCTAGACCAAATAAATAAATGAATCCTAAGAAATATCTCTTGAGAATTAAAAATAGAAATTTATCTTCACTTGTCTCTTGAGAATAAAAATAGAGTCTAAAATAGAACTATTTTAGACTCCCATAAAAATAGACAGCTTAGAATAATCCCCACTGAGAACAAATCATCACCATTAAAGAATAGGAGTGAGGGTTTTGAGAAAAAGATACCGTATGTAATCTGCAAGAAAGCGAAAAAGATTAAGAGAAAAGCGGTTAAGTGAGGAATTTCACCATCAAAAGAAAATTGTGAACATACTCTATTAATCAAAAAATTTCTAACACAAACGAGATTAAATATCACTTACCTTGTTAACACCATTGACATGTTGAAGGGATGAAACACAATTTTCTTCAACGGAGCAGAAGCTCAAGTGAGATTGGTTGACAAATGGAGAAGGGCTAATGCCCGAATGGCTACAATTAACACCTGGTGAGAAAAGGCCACTGTAAAACCCTACTTGCGTAGCGGAAAAATTGACGGAGAAAACTTCAATAAAATGAATACAGCAAACCAAAAATCCACCAAACATTAACACCACCATTAAAACCTAATAGAATCACCATTGTCTGATGACTTCAAAAAAAATCAGACCGTTGAAGGATTAGGTCAATGAAATACAGATGGAACCATGAAACAAATCTGATCGTTGAAGGATTAGGTCAATGGAATAGAGATGGGACCATAAAAATGAATTCCACACATCATCTTATAAGTCTCCGAAGTTCCATTAATGTAAAATTTAACAAAAATACATAATATAGTGTGGTGAGATTTCAAATTAATACCACATATATATGAAAATGTTAGACATGGTGTTGTTTATTTTGATGGATAATTATCAAATTGAAAACAAAAGGTGATGTAAATACTTGAATGGTAAACTATGAATTAACCTTGTGATAAGTAAACCCATTATTAGTCTTGGCCTTCACAGGACTATATAGCGATCAGTATATCATTGACTTGGATTTAATTCAATTGTTGGCTATTTTTTTTTTAGAATTATCACCCTTCATCCAAAGTTTTATGGTGCCAATTGTCATCCATCCAAATTTTAAGCAAAGTTTCTCGGTTGGAAAAAAGCGACTTCTTATTACAGGCCTCACTTATCCATGGCTCATCTAATGTAAAAATATTGTGGCAAGTTATATTTATCCAAAGTCATTGTTTAATGTTGTGCATGCTGTCATAGATACCACGACAATCCTCTGCCTCCACATGTAGTGATGCCTTCGTCCTCCGCCTCCATATGTAGTGATGCCTTCACATGCAATGATGTAGATGTTGCTTCTTCACAACCCTCCAGGTGTAGGATTAAGCTCTTTATTTTTTGGTTTTACTGGGATGCATGGGCAGGGTAAGTAGGAGACAGAAGGAGATAGAAGGGGAAGGGGCAAAGGTAGGGAAGTAACATCGCTGACATCCAAAGGTTAGGTGTGTAAAATACAGGTGCATTTCAAAATATTCAAATACAACGGAACATGAAAAAACTATACTGTACTCATATTTATTTGTTCCTACCGTCAGATGGGATGTCATTTGTATGCCTAGGACCATAGCTGCAAACTTACCTTTGCCCAGTTCAAATACTGATTTCATAGCCCCTGTTCTTAGTGAAGATAGAAGCACCAAAATTTGAACCAGAGCTAATTATAGTGTCAGTTAGTAAGTCCTGCTATCTTGTTTTTTCCAGGTGTTTATGATTAATCCTCTCTAGTGACTATGTTCTGTCATGGCTCTAGTGCCATCAGGTAGGTGTTTTTTTCTGTGCTTTTTCCATTAGGTCTCCCCACCAACTCGCCATGGGAGACGGTCGAGCTACAGGAATTATATTATATACACACTAATGGACTATAAGAGATTGAAGGCAGTTGTCCACCCGAGATGAAGGCACAAAGAGATATTATGGATATCATTTCTTTTATTATGCCCACAATGATTGTCGTCCTCTACTATTTCAACCATCGCGTGGCATGTCAAATTGCTCTGCAAAAGGAATTCAACTTGAAAAACCATCTTATTTCCATTATGATCTACTTCCTTTGGGCTTCTTGGTAAGCAAAGGAAGAAAAATTTGTGTATAGTAAATTTTGGTGACTGTTATAACCATGAGATACTCGCATATATTTTATCAAAAAAAATTTAACTTACATTAATAATATTGGAAAAGGTGTTAAGGCCTTTTGGGATTCAATATATTTTGTGGCAGGTTATTATTTGTCATCTTTTGAGCATAACTCCTTCAAATGGCATTATACCCAATCTACGGTGCACACTAAAAGCTTAGTTACTTTGAAACACCAGGTACCTTTCAATTACAACTCAGATTTAATGTTTTGTAAAGATGTAAGAACAATTAAGAATATGGTATTTGATAACTTAATGAGTTATATTTTCTACAATTGTTCCCTGATAGATTGGTAACTTTTAAAAAAAGCCTCAAGCTTAAGGAAATTCTATGGAAACATGCAAGAAACATATGAGCAAATGCAAATTCCATTGGTTTACCAGCCACCTGCGACCCTTGTAAGTTAACGATGCATTTGGATATTTGAAAACTTTTAGGTTTTTCTTAATCACAACTGAAACTTTCCTACTTCTTTCTCATTACATTTTGAATGTGTTTTGGCTCTTGCACAGGCACTGAAAGAACTTGAACTGCGGCCCATTTAATAACTGCATCTATTCGGAATTTTTATGCCCCAGTTAATGAGTTAAATTTAATAAAGAATATTTATGAATTTATGAACTTTGGATGCTCATGAGGGTCCACCTTCAAGTGTAATAAATATGATCTTAAATAAAATGAAAAAATAAATCCAAATAATCAAAATTCTTCTTTCACTTTAAGTTTAGGAAAAATAATATTTATTTATTTAATTTATCTCATATAAGATAACAAAGACTAATTCAATCCGCTGATGCTTCGAAATACATAGAGAAAATGCAATTACCGTGATGAAAACCAAAAAAGAAAAATATCATACTCATGAGGAAATTGTTCCCGGACTTCACTTCAAATACAGTGAAGAATATGCCGTTTAGATAAGATGAAGAAATTCAACTTTATTTAATTAATCCACGACATTAAAGTAACAAAAGATACCACAATCAACTGAGTTTTAACTGCAAATACTACCTCTACGCATAAATTCTCAGCGTACTTCAAAGTAACGTGGGGCGAGAAGATCATGCTGTATTTTGCAAGCGTGACAGGCAACTGCATGCATTATTTTATTCATATTCATATACAAACACATATTTGATAATGCAAGTTCCTGAATTAACAGTGGAATATATACTACTATGGAGTGGTAGTAGAAGTCTTTTTATCGAGGGGGGGTGTTGTGGGAATCGTTGGAATTAGCAGAGGGGGAAGTAGTGGCTGAAGGGGTGTGGGTATCAATGGAAGAGCCGGAGGGGGCAGCAAATCCCAGGGAAATCTGGGTATCGTGGGAAGAACCGGAGGGGGCAGGGTTGGTGGAGTTGTTGTGGGTATGTTTGGAAGAACCGGAGGCGGCGGGGATATTGAAGGTATCGTTGGAATTAGAGGTGTCGGAGGGACTGTGGGTATTGTTGGGACCGGAGGCAGCACTGTCGATGGCGGTTGGGTTGTGGGTATCGTTGGAATGGTTGGAATGATTGGGGATGATCCTATGAATGGAATGGGTGGAATGTTGGGAATGAGGGGAATGCCCCCTATGCCTATGCTTGCCTGCAACAATGATCGCCCGTTGGCTTTCCCAGTAGCAGCACGAGACGGCGGCATAACAGAGGCCATATTGATCACCTTCTCTTTCCTCCCCCAATTAGTATTACTATTCTTTGACAGAATATTGAGGGACGAAGCCCAGGCAGAGGTGAGGAAGAGAAGCTCAACGAATGTGGCAAGAAGTCGCAATTTGGTTGAGGACTGCATTTTCACAGAAATGCAAAAATGAACAGAACTTGGGTGTTTGAATGCACAACTGCCATCTCCTCCTTTTATAGTAGTTTCCAGCCAATTTCTCTCCACGCAATAAAACATGCACAGCCCATGGTGCAGGGCATTTAGCTTTTTCATCACGGCACTATATAATTGAATACAGAGGGCCCCTCACATCGTCACCAATTAAAAAATTGATGTGTGAAGAAGCGGACAAGGACCTGCGTACTTATGAGCAAATCATGAGATACTAAAAGTAGTAGGGTTTATCACACAGGTTGCTTTACCATTCCACTAACCGGATGGTTGGCGTTACCGAAATCTAAGAAGATATCTAAACAATTGAAATTTCACCGACTACTACGAGCAAGTGAAGTATGGTAAGGCTGGTAATGGGATTATTTTAATGAAGAGTTGTGGGAAGTATTTTTGAAGTTCATGTTGCGGTCCCATCGTGGATGGTGGATTTTAAAGAGCATTAATCTCTTGTCGTAATCTTTTGGTTGAAAACAAACACAATGTGTATAATAGTGAGAACTTTTTAACATGAACCGAGGTGTAATATATAAACATCAAATGATTCAATTCGATAAGTTTATGGTGATTCGTATAATTTCTTCTCTGCGTTGCCTTTTCCATGTTTTGGGCATAGAATGAATCAAACCATTTCTGGCCCAGCAAATTATCACTGGAAAAGATGGAGCAATCATTTAAGATGCTAGCCATTTTCATGTCAATCGAAGAATTACAAATTTTTAAGATATAAGATTGAAAATAAATAAATTCAGAGTGATATATATTTGTTTTTTCCTCACTAGTATTTATCAAAATTTTTTAAAAAATTACAATTAACAATCAAATCATTTTGAAGTTTAAAAGATTTTAGTTGAAAATGATGGAAAAGCATAAAGGAGGAAAGACAAATTAACAACGTAAAAATTCTATTTATTAACCTTTTTCACATGCACTTTTTTCTAGTTTTATACATGTTACAATGACCTATCACTCACGGTACTTACTAAATATAGAATCATGTCTAAATATAGAATCGTGTATCACTCACTCTACTTACTAAATATAGAGTACATACTAAATATAGAATAATGTATTATTCACTGTACTTATGAGTACTTACTAAATATAGAATCATGCAATGTTTAACTAGACTTCCTCAATTCTATTTATCTATTTCATGCAAACTCACACTAAATTAGACTTTTCTAAATATACACTAAACTAGAACTACTTTTCATACATACAAGAATAATTTATTATTTCCAATAAATAAACATGGAAAACATGACATTGAAGGTGTCAATATCTTTCATTCATATAAAGATTTGGATTAAAATAAAAATGAATTTACCAAAGTGAAACATCTCTAGACATAATTAACTAAATAGATAATAACTATAAATTAAGAATGAATTATATTTAGATAAATTTTATTACAATTTGTGATAGTTAATTAGACATCTCTATCTTCAAAGAGGATTTCCAAAATTTTAATTTAATTATCAATAATTATTATGTAGATTGTAGGGATTTAACTTTCATAAAATATTCTAGAATATTCTTAGTAGTATACACAAATCAAATGTTGAGGTTTATTACCAAAGTAGTTATGCATTTGTTCCCTTTTGATTAATTTCATTAATTAAAAAGATGTGATATGATCAACTGTTATATGAAATGTCTTATGGTTTTTTGGGATGTGGTATTTATAAGATATGGGATTGGCCCATGATATTGTAACAAAGTGTATTTACAGATTAAGAATATCCATGATAAAGTGGGGTAGAATATCCATTATTAATAATCTTGTTACATGTTGTTTTAAAATATATATACTTTTAACTTATATATTAATTCTTTTATCATTAATACTAACAATATTAATAAAGTTATAATTTATTTAATTATTATATTTTTTTTAACTTTAATAACTTGAAATGTATGATGAAGTAAGACTTTTGATGCTTATTATGGATTGATGCCTATCAACATTAAACAACTATTTAATTTATATGGTTGTTATAGTTATTAGGTGAATGATAGAGATTTAACATCCAAAAAATATTCTTAGTAGTAGTCACAAATCAAAGGTTAAGATTTTAAGTTTTTCTTAAGTTTTCAGTCACCTTTTTTTTCCATGACTTTTTTGGTGAGAGAACATTTTTTCCATTATCATTTGAGCTAGTGGAAAGAGTTTCCTAATATATATGAGTTTATTAATATATATATGTATAACCCTAGGTTTAAAATCATTCCATTGAAGACTAAAAATGGTGAGAAATTTGGACCTTATGTCGGAATATAATGAAGTAGAGGGGGGTTGAATAGACAACATTTGAATCATAAGTTGTGTAGGAAGCATATAAAAAGGGTAATGTATGGATTGAAATACCATCTTACACAAATTCGGGACATGACATAGATCTTCGCTCAAAGGCATCTCTAGAAATCATTTGTATTACCACCATATAATTATTAAATATAGTTTTTTTTCCAAAAATAACAAGGAAACTATGAAAATTCAAATTGAAATGGGAGAAGTGGGGGTAAGTGAGAGTGGTTCACCTTTTTACAATAGCCCTTCCTACATCTACTTCATCATTTGTTTGTTGCTAGAACCACACTTGGTGCACAACCTTCTATCAAGTCAAAGCTTAAAGAAAGGAGAAGGAATAAACTGACAAGCTGGTGGGTAGGTGTTTTATATGGAGTGAAATTAATTTTAGCATTACCAAAAAAAATCCATCTACCAACCATGTTTGATGCTACTGTTGTTGTTGGCATGGGGTATAAAGCTCCTTCTTATGATGAATTGAGAGGGTCTTTTCTTTAAAAGAAAATGTTGATTGAAAACCCATATCATAGAAGTTTAGGGGATCATTGGAACACATTAGATGCACTAAGATGTTGAGTGATTTGACTGATCAAAAAGGTAGAACCATTATTAAATTCTTGGTTGATTGTCCCAAGGGGACACTATTTATGAAATATGTTGATGTATTTGCACATATCAAAGATGCATGATCATTATGTGATTTTTTGGACATGTTCATTAAACGAGGTAGGTCCATAGAATGTTTTCCAAGTCATAATAGAAAATTTTACAAACTATGTTTTTGTTCAAGGGTTGCTTATGGAGAGATATCCTAGCTTGTTTCGGACACATTGTGTTGCACACTGTATGTGAATATTCCCCAGTACTAATGTATTGGTGTATGTTTACGTTACATGGTTTTCCACTAGCTTCATATCTCTTTAGTATCTCTTAAATTTTAAGAGAATGTTTCTCTTAGAGGAATGATATGTTTTATCTTTTAGTTGAAAACTTGAGGGAGAGGTTGTATGCTCGATATACTCATATCAGGAGAGATTTTGGTGAGGAGTGGAAACCTTTTGTGTCACTATTGAACTTTTGTAAATGTTCTTCAATTGGTTGATGGAGATAAGCTCACAATGGGATACTTGTGTGAGGCCATGGATAGGGCCAGCAAAGCCATATATAACTATTATAGGGATATCGGGGATGAGAGGTTTGAGAAACAATAGTTGATATGGATAATAATTGACCAGTGATGGAACGATACATTCCACCATTCAATTCATGCTACAAGGACCTACCTCAACCCCACATTTTCTTACTCCTCTGTTTTCAAATTGATATTGAGGTCATCAATGTATTATTCCATTTTGTTGATTAGATGGTTCCATCTCTTGAAGAACACAAATATTTCTAAATAAATGAAGATATACAAGATGAAAGGTGAAATTTTTAACTTTTACATTTCTATCCATGATAGGAAGACCAAATAAATAATAAATAAATAAATTCTAAGAAATATATCTTAAGAATAAAAAATGGAAATTAATCTTCACTTGTCTCTTGAGAATAAAAGTAGAGTCTAAACTAGAACTATTTTAGACTCTGGTAAAAATAGATAGCTTAGAATAATCCCCATTGAGAAAAAATCATCACCATTAAAGAATAGGAGTGAGGTTTTTGAGAAAAATATACCCTCTGTAATCTGCAAGAAAGCGAAAAAGATTAAGAGAAAAATGGTTAAGTGAGGAATTTCACCAACAAAATAAAATTGTGAACATACTCTATTAATCGAAAATTTGCTAACACAAATGATATTAAATATCACTTACGTTGTTAACACCATTGACACGTTGAAGGGATGAAACACAATTTTCTTTAACAGAGCAGAAGCTCAAGCGAGTTTGGTTGAAAAATGGAGAAGGGATAGTGCCTGAATGGCTGCAATTAACACCTGGTGAGAAGAGGCCATTGTAAAACCCTAATTTCTTAGCGAAAAATTCGACAGAGAAAACTTTAGTAAAATGAATACAACAAACCAAAAATCCACTAAACACTAACACCACCATTAAAACCTAATAGAATCACCACCGTCCAATGACTTCGAAAAAAATCCGACCGTTGAAGGATTAGGTCAATGAAATACAGATGGAACCATGAAAAAAATATGATCATTGAATGATTAGGTCAATGGAATACAGATGGGACCATAAAAAATTAATTCCATGCGTCATCCTAAAAGTCTCTGAAGTTCCGTTAATGTCAAATTTAAGAAAAATAGATACTATAGTGTGGTGATATTTCAAATTATTACCACATATATATATGAAAATGTTAGACATGGTGTTCTTTATTTTGATGGATAATTATCAAATTGAAAACAAAAGGTGATGTAAATACTTCAATGATAAACTATGAATTAACCTTGTGATATGTAAACCCATTAACCCATTATTAGTCTCGGCCTTCAACAGGACTATATAGCGATCATTAGATTGTAGACTAATTTTTTTTAGCATTCTTTATCCAAATTTTTATGGTGGAAATTGTCATCCATCCAGATTTTAAGAAATTTTTTTGGCTGAAAAAAACTGACTTACTATTGCAGGCCTTGATTATCCCTTGCTCATCCAATGTAAAAGTATTGTGGCAAGTTATATTTATCCAAATTCATTGTTTAATGTTGCGCATGTTGCCATCGATGCCACGACAGTCCTCTGCCTCCACATGTAGTGATGCCTTCATCCTCTGCCTCCATATGTAGTGATGTCTTCACATGTAGTGATGTAGATGTTGCTTCTTCACAACCCTCTGGTTGTAGGACTAAGCTCTTTCTTTTTTGGTTTTACTGGGATGCATGGGCAGGGTAAGCAGGAGACAGAAGGAGAAAAAAGGGGAAGGGGCAAAGGTAGGGAAGTAAAATCGCTCACATCCAGAGGTTAGGTGTATAAAATACAGGTGCATTGCAAAATATTCAAATACAATGGAACATGAAAAAACTATATTGTACTCATATTTATTTGTTCCTACCGTCAGATGGGATGTCATTTATATGCCTAGAATAATAGCTGACAACTTACCTTTGTCCAATTCAAATACTGATTGCATAGCCCCTGTTCTTAGTAAAGCTAGAAGACCGAAATTTGAACCAGAGCTAATTATATAGTCAGTTGGTAAGTCCTACTATCCTGTTTCTTCCAGGTGTCTAAGAGTATTCCTCTCTAGTGACTATGTTCTGTCATGGCTCTAGTGCCATTAGTTAGGTGTTTTTTTCTGTGCTCTTTCCATTAGGTCTCCCCACCAACTGGCCATGGGAGACGGTCAAGATACATGAGTTGTATTATATACACACTAATGGACTGAAAGAGACTGAAGGCACCCGTCTACCCGAGACGAAGGCACGAAGAGATATTATGGATGCCATTGCTTTTATTATGCCCACAATGATTTCCGCCCTCTACTATTTTGACCATAGCGCGACATGTAAAATTGAACTGCAAAAGGAATTCAACTTGAAAAACCCATCTTATTTCCATTATGATATGCTTCCTTTGGGCTTCTTGGTAAGCAGAGCAAGAAAAATTTGTGTGGAGTAAATTTTGGTGACTGTTATAACCATGAGATACTCACATATATTTTGTCAATTATTTTTTAACTACATCAATAATATTGGAAAAGATGTTAAGGCCTTTTGGGATTCAATATATTTTGTGGTAGGTTATTATTTTTCGTCTTTTGAGCTTAAATCCTTCGAATGGCATTATACCCAATCTTCAGTGCACATTAAAAGCTTCGTTACTTTGAAACACCAGGTACCTTTCAATTACAAATCAGATTTAATGTTTTGTAAAGATGTAAGAACAATTAAGAATATGGTATTTGATAACTTAATGAGATATATTTACTACAATTGGTCCGTGGTGGATTGGTAAATTTGAAAAAAAAATCAAGCTTCAGGAAATTCTATGGAAACATGCAAGAAACATATGAGAAAATGAAAATTCAATTGGTTTACCAGCCACCTATAACCCTTTTAAGTTAACGATGCTTTTGGATGTTTTAAAATTTGTAGGTTTTTCTTAATCATAACTGAAACTTTCCTACTTCTTTCTCATTCCATTTTGAATGTGTTTTGGCTCTTGCACAGGTATTGAAAGAACTTAAACAGGGGCCCCTTTTATTAGCTGCATCTATTGGGAATTTGGATGCCCTGGTTAACGAGTCAATTTTTTTATCCAGAGAAGGACATTGACAACCTACATCTAGTTGAAGTCAAAGAACAATGCCTCATTAATTGTTTGTAGTTCATGATGGCTGACTCTTGTGTTGCAGCTATGCCGGTTGACTCTTATGTTGCCACTATGCCCTTAAAAATATTCTTGCTTCTGTCATTTGGGGTTACTTTGCATCCACGGCAATAGAAATATTGCTTGGAAATCAGTTTTGGGAAAGGATACTGCTACTCCCAAATGGGAGCTCAGGTAATGTACTATATATTTGGTCTTTCAAAACATCCATATCATATTTCTTTTCTCTTTGAGTGTTTCTGATTACCAAATATTTTTTCCATGTGGCGGGTTTTTGTGCAGTACATGAATGAACAAATTGCTAAGAACAAATTGCTAAGAGGGAAGAAAAATCACAAGTTTCTAAGACATAGAGAAGGCGATCAAAATTTATATCATATCTCTGTTAATCTTGACTCAGAAGCGAAGAAGCAAAGGATTAACCATTCCTTTTCAGCTTAAACATGGATCATAATATTGTCATCATCTAATAAATTTTTCATGTTAGTAGGCCATGAAATTTTACTCTATTATACATGCGACTTGTCAAGAAGCACCAAAATATGAAAACCACCAGGAAGCCCATCATTTCACCTTTTAGGTTCCACTCTCTTTATAAGCCTATTCGAAAAAACCCAATCCAAATATTTTGAAGTAGCTTCTAAGGTTGCACTCTAGGTTGGTTCAAGATTATTTGCATCATTTATTAGAAATGATTTTTTTTATTAACATCATAAACAATACTACATTCATATTGTGAAAAAAAAATTTGACGTATTTGGTTTTTATACCATACTTGTGGTGAAATTGAAGGTTGATTGTGTTAACATAATTTTTATTATCCATTTTATAGATACGATTTGCTTCTCGATGTTCTAATACATTGGTTTTTTTAATGTGCATGTGATTACTACTTGCAAATGCGCATCTGATTGTTACTTGCAAATGTAGCTCTGCAGGAATAGAGGGGTATGTCCTTTAGTTACATCTCAAATTATGTTGAGCTGTGGTGAAATTGAAAGTTGAGTGTGTTAGCATACTTTATATTAAGAATTTGACTACTATGATTTCTTTCTCTATGTTATAAATACATTGGTTTCTCTAATGCGCATGTCACTATTGCTTGCAAATGTAGTTCTGTGTGAGTAGAGGCTTATTTCCTTCAATTACATCTCACATAGCCAACTAATGTTGACGTAGTATATCCGTAGGGACTATTGCTTACATAGTTGCCCTTGTTTCATATCGAAAGGGTCATATATTTATATAAATACAAATGTAAAGAAAATACAATGTTGTAAAGGTTATAAACCATGATAAAGTATGTAATTCCCAAATTAAAAGTGGGGAAAGATTGATTATGATAGGTAGAATCAATAAAAAGAAATAAAAACATACTTTTATAAAAACGATGATAAAACATGCAATTCCCAAACTAAAAGTGGGCAAATATTGACTATGATAGGTAGAATTACTAAAAAAAAGAAAAAAATACTTTTATAAATAGAACAATATTGCTAGTTGTTAATCCACATATGTGGGACAATGCAATAGACATAGTATTTGTATTAACATGGATTGTTAACCTTTAAAGGTTGTGTAGTAAAATCTTCTTAAATGAGAATCAAACTGAGAAGTTATCCTTGTGTTTTCCATGCACTCCAAATTCTTAGTTGTTCATTATATGATATTCTATGAGAAGAATTTGGAAATAGAGTAACTATGGAAGGAAGAAATATCTCACTCATTTGTTATTATAAGTATATTATTTAAGGTATAGTTAAGCATGATTATTTATATATATGTATATAAATAAATAAATAAAAATTAGATGTGAGAGAGTCTTTACATTTTATTTGTTCAAAGATAACTACAACCATTCTAACCATTTTGTGTTTTACAAATATTCTATTATTTAATTTATTAATAGAAGTTTGGTTTTCACCATATTAGTATGATTTCCGTTATTTTTTTTGAGTTTTTTTCTTTTCCTTTTCCCTCTTTCAATGCATTCCTTGTACAACCTAGATCATTAATTAGACTCTAGATCTGAATAATCTCACCCTTGAGACTCCAGATTTGAATAATATCACCCTTGAGGACACATGGATTTCCCCAACTCCATATTTTTCCTTCATTTCCAAACACTTGAATACTAACTTAGAACCCTTCAAGCTAAGAGAAATAATCAAGTCTACATAAAATAACATGAAAGAGACAACAACAAGAGGTATTAATATCTCAGACTTTTCTCAACTCAAGGAGAAGGTGCTCCATCACTTTAATGATTTGTATAATGCCACAAACCCAAGAAACTTTAAAGTAGAATTATTAATGCTGGAATAGATTTCAAAATTTGTATCTAAGGAGGATAGCCTTACTTTGATAAAAGATACCATTAGAGAGGAAATCCATCTGCTAGTATTCTTTTTCAACTTGAACAAAGCTCTGGGACTAGAGGGATTTTTTTACCACTTCTATCATTAGCTTTGGGAGCCAATAAAAATTTATTTTGCAAAATGCCGGTTACACTTTTAAGAATAAGTAACTCATCCTTTTTTAGCATTGATTCCAAAATACTTGAGACCTGTTTCTTTTTCAATAATCATGCCCATTTCACTTTGTAATGTTTTATATAAAGTGATTTCTAAGATTTTGGTGAGAAGAATTAAGCTCATTTTTCCAAAAATAATATTAAAAAATCAAAGAGGTTTTTTGCATAGGAAAATATTTGATAACATCATTCAGTTTTGATAGAAAATGGAACTATTGTTAAAATTGACATGGAAAATTCCTTTGAAAAAGTGAGCCATGAATTCCTATTTAAGGTGATGAAAAAATTTGGCATTGATGGTAAATTTATTCATTGGGTTTCTCTTTGCATAAAATTTCTTTTGGATTCCCCCTTGGTTAATGGGAGAGAGGTTGGGTTTTTTCATGATTTGCGAGGCCTTATCCATTATCTCTCTTCTGATAATGGTAGGGTCTTCAAATATCTTTCATTCCACTCTTGTTTTTTCACTTTTCTTTAGAATTTATCATATTTCGTAACTCCATAACGATGAACTGACACCATATTCATAATTAAATATGAGTTTCACTAACACCATATTCACAATTAAATATGATTTTAGACACATTATTTCCAATTACATTTATTTTGGTATTTTGAGTTAATTTGTAGTTAAATATTAAAGTAGTCTGTCTTATTTCAAAGGAAACCTTATTTCAACTTCAAGTGGATGGAGTTAGCTTGAATCTTACTTAACGTGGATAGAGCTGGGTTGAGTCTGGGTTGAGTCTTATTTCAAATTCATGTGGATGGATCCGGGTTGAGTCTTATTTCAACTTCACGTGGATAGAGCAGGGTTGATTTTTTAATTTTTTTAAAAATTATGGGTGGGATTAAATCTGGGGAAAATATGTTTGGAATGTGGTTCGTCCGAGTCACAAATTGTGAGATATTGATACATAAAGGTATGGATTTGCAAAAAAATGAACAAACTTGCAAGAGAATGAAGAAGTGAGGAATAATGGAGAAAATAATGAAATTAATTCATCATAATAGTTTTTGGAATCAATACATAAAGGAAACTAAGTTAATCTTAGTTGTACATGCAATAACTATGGATAGTTAAAGCTAAGTGGGCTTTATGTTATGCTAATGTGCACATGCACCACATGCAAGCACTACAGTTAACTAACTAAGCCAAGTGCACATCGCATGTAAGAAATTGAGTTAAATAGCTAAAAAAAACTGCACATCGCATGAAATATCTACTGTTGAACTAAAGATAATTAAGGCTAACTATGTACATGTAAAGCAATCAACTTAACTAGCTAAAGACAAGTGCACATTTCATGCAATCTCTAGACTTAAACTAAAGCTAATCTATGTGCATGTACACCAACAACTCCCTTAAGGATAACTTAGGTGAGTGTGATGCAAAATGAATGAGTCTCGGCAACACGACCATTTTAGGTACCCATATACAATGCATGAAAAGGAGGAAAGAGGGAAAACCCAGTGAGAAGAAACCCCCCCCCCCCTTGAAAATATAATACAAAAGTAGAGAAAATACAACTGCTAGGAAGTCGTCTCCTTCACCCCGAGATGATCTAGCAAGAATCAAAACTTCTACTCGGTGAATGTCTTGGTGAAGATATCAATAGTTTGCTCCGAACTAGGAAAATACTAAAGATCGATGATCGCATCATTGATGAGTTCTCTAATGAAGTGCATGTGGATTCCAATATTTTTGGTCCACTGCCACTCCACTGGATCTCTGCAAAAAATTAGCATTCTTTGATTATCGCACCAGATGACAATTAGACAATGGAAAATGATCCCAAGCTCAGATAACCAATGTTGTAGCCAAATGGCTTTAATAGTGGCATTGGCTACTCCTCTATACTCAACCTCTAATGATGATAAAGAAATGGTAGCCTGCTTCTTGCTTGACCAATAAATTGGGTCGGATCCCAAACTAAGTACATAGCTGGAGGTGGACTTGCGATCAATGTTGTCGCAAGCCCAATCTGAATCTGTGAACCCAATGAGATTCAAATAAAAATAGGTTGCATAATGAATCCCATAAGTGATTTTCCCCTGGACATATCGAAGGATGTGTTTTGCAACCTTCCAATGTAACTCATGTGGCTCCAACATGTATCTCGAAACTGCTCCTACAACATATGAGAGATTAGGATGGAGTGAGTGAGATAAAGAAGACTTCCCACAAGCTAACGACACAGTGTGTAATCAACCAATGGTGTGTCTTTTCCATTCTCAAGATTTATTCCTGATAAGAAAGGTGTGGTTGTTGGCTTGCAGTCACTCATGTGAAATCGTGCCAAAATATCTCTAGCATACTTTGGTTCAGAAATGGTAATCCCAGAACCTCTCTGATTGATCTCTAGTCCAAGGAAGAAATTTAGCAAGCCCATGTCTTTCATTGAAAACCGCTTATGTAATGCAGTTTTAATCTTAGTAATGACAGAAGTTGAACTAACTGTTATCAACTGATCATCTACGTAGAGTACTATGATAAAAAAGGAATCAATTTTCTTAAAAAAATAAACATTGGAATCAGATTTGCATTGTAAAAAAATTTGAGATAACAAATAAGAATCCATCTTTGCATACCATGCTCTAGGTGCCTGCTTGAGGCCATAGAGGGACTTCTTTAGTTTGCATATCAGAGATGAATTGTGCATGTATCCCTACAGATACTCCATGTATATTTCCTCCTCAAGATCACCGTGAAGAAAGGAATTATTCACATCCATATGGTGCACCTCCCATCCTCTTGTTGCTGCAATGGAGAGAGCTAGCTGAATGGAATCCATTTTTGCCACTAGAGAAAAAGTCTCATCATAGTCAACACCATGTACCTCTTGAAAACCTTTTTCTATCAACCAGGCCTTATATCAACTAACTTGTCCATTTTTTGATTTTTTGTTCCGGTAAACCCACTTGAACCTCACAATTTTACGATTGGAAGGTAGCAGAACCAAATCCGAAGTCTGGTTCTCAATGAGAGAGTTATATTCCTCATCCATTTTTTATACCCATTCAAGATGCCCATTTTCTTCTGCATAGCTCTGTGGATTAGATGCATGCATCATATAAGCATGCATGGGCATGCATGGCTCCATAGCTAAGAGTGCTTGTGGCTCTTCCTCAAATTGAGGTATAGAGGCAGGATCATGAAGGAGATCACTCATTCTACGTCATTTTTGTGTTGAAGGTGGTCGAGAATATTCCGAACTACATGCGGAAGTATGATTATGATTTTCAACAACTGGTGGTCTAACACGTGTCACGGGCATGGGCTCATCTTCATCAAAATTCTGATTTGAAGTTTCATCTACATACTCATCAATGATTGGTGATGGAAACTTAGTAACAAGTTCATCTGCTGGTGCATGCAAAATATCATCGTCAAAATTTACACTCCTTTCAATAAAGAGCTCTTCAGTGTTGATATCAAGCAATCTGTACCCTTTGAATTCATCAGAATATCCAAAAGACATGCACGCTTTACTTTGAGGCTCCAAATCCTTTCTCTTCTCTGTAGGAATGCGGGCCCATGCTCGAGATCCGAAATGTGGAAATGACTAACTTCAAGTTGGATGCCAGTCCAACCCTCAAAAGGTTTTTTTCCAGTAGCAGATTTATGAGGAGATCTATTCTATATGTATGAGGCACAATTGATATCTTCATCCCACAATTTTTACAAAAGGGATCTTGCATGCAACATGCAATTGGCTATCACTTTCAAAGATCAATTCTTCCTTTCAGCCACCCCATTTTGTTGTGGAGTGTAAGGAACTATATGCTACAACTATATTCCTACTTCATTACAAATATTCTTGATATCTTTATTGTCATATTTCGTCCCATTATCTGTGCGTAGTATCTTGATGAATTTTCCAGACTTATTTTCCGCATATTCTTTGAAAATATTTAGATGATGAAAAACTTCAGACTTGAGTTTCAAGAAGTAATCTAGTGAATATCGTGTAATCATCTATAAATGAAAACACATATCTTGCCTTGCTCATTGAAAGAACTGGAAATGGACCCATGAGATCACTATGTACAAGTTCCAAAGGTGAAGAGGCTCTCCATGCATGCCCCTTCTCAAACTTGTCTTGTGGATGATTTCCAAGAGCACATCCATTACAAATACCATTTTAAAATTCAATGGTCATCAATCCTTTGACCATCCCTTGCTTGATAAGTTGTTGCATATATATGAAATTCAAGTGCCCAAATATCTCATGCCAAATCCTACTTTCTTCATTTGCATGCGTAAGTAGCAAAATAGAATCTAATTGAGCAAAAAAATCAGAAAATGTATACAAAAGAGATTGATCATTTACCTTGCCAAATGCAATCCTCAAGTTGGTTTGCATGTCATAAATGCTCACAAAATCCAGGGTAAATTCAACTTTCCTTCCACTACCTGTGTGTGTCATATGATACACTGAGAGAAGATTCAAAGAGAGCCTTGGAATATGAAGGACATTCTCAAAACTTCCATCTTCGAATTGAACTCTTCCTTGTCCAGTTTTTGCAAATGCATAATTGTCCCTCATGAGAATAGGAGGTCTTGAGTATGCATGTAGAGAAAAAAATCATTCCTTTAAAGAAGCCATATGATGTGAAACTCCTAAATTGATGATCCATTCTTGCGGTGTAGAATGAAGAGCAATTAAAGCATGCCCATTACCTCTTGGTTATGGTAATTTTTCTCCAGACTTCTTGGCATTCTCAGGAATGTGGTTTCCAATATTGTGTTGTTGGAGTGTCTGTGCCATAAGATATATAGTCTTCTTCATTCATTCATATTTAGGGTGAAATCCACAATGGAAATAATTTCACATTGATTTCCCTTTCATTCCTTTTCTTTCCTTTGATATGGATGATCCATGAGGGGGTTTGGGATTTCCTCCCTCTCTTGGATCAGGATCCTTTCTTTTTCCTTTCTGATGGTATTTGGAATTTTCCTTTGCTTTTTCATGCAGAGTAAGTGCATGCACTTTGGAATTTTTAAGTGTGCCCATTTTGATGATCTTATCTTTATCATGCATCAAATACTGAATAAAAGAATCCAGTGAGGGCATCTTCCAAGTTGCACCGGTTTCAAATCTTACGGAGTGGAATGTAGAGACGAATATTTCATACCCTTGACCAATTTTTGATAAAATGGAAAGAATCAACTAACTTTATTGCTTGGATTTGTCGATCCCACATCCCTTCATCTTGTTGATCATATGGTTAACATTCGCTGCTATTCTTAGTTTTGAAGCCTCTCTGTTTGTGAAGAAGAATGCCCAAAGAGCCTCTTTTCCCCCTATTTCACACCTTTTAAACCTTTGTTTTCATCCTCTTGTCTCCCCTTCTAATTCCCTTCTTACCCTTCAAAATCATCTTATTTCCCCTTTAAACCTCACAAATACCCTTAGTTTGGCTTAATAACCCCCTTTTCCTTCCTACCGTTACCCCTTTTTGGCCTTAAAATGCATTGAAAATAGGCAAAAAAGCCATTCTTTTTACATATGAGGCTTAGCCCCTTTTGGGCTAGCCCCCTTAACCACTTCCCCATATGCCTTGCGCCCAAGACCAAGCGCTTTAGGCTCAGGAGCTTATCGCAATCAGAAATTTCGGTATGCGCGTTCCTTTATTATCATGAAATCCTCCGATGCAATGGAATTTAGTCGTTTGGCATCCGCTAAGATCTGAGCCATCGATCCTTGCAAGATACGACGGTCAATGCTAGTTTTGTTGTGCGCTCGCCCCTGCTCTATATTCCCTCCGATTAACCGTGGGCCAACTATCAGTTCCTAGATCCGACGGTTGGCGCATGATCACTCCTCACGCATCGGAAGATCTTAGCATGTCACCCTCTGCCTCCCCCGATTGCGACCCTCCAATCCAATTGGAGCCATCCATCCATGCCAGATCAACGGTCCTCATTACATCGCCTCGTTCATTCATATTTCTCCATCGGAGTTTCGGCCCTGCTCTGCTCCGATGCGATTAGATCGCAACCGTTGATCTCTCAGGATCCAATGTTTCATATCAAATCGCCCTCCACATGCTGGGTCCCACCACCAAAGGTCCCCTATTTCATATATTTTAACCCTTTTTCCTCTATATTTCGCCCAACGTTAAACCCTTTTGTTTTACACTAAGGCCTTTTCTCCGCCTAACTTGGAATCATAACCTCCATCCACAAACCCTGGTCTTTGATCACCATGGTCAGATCTAATCAGGCAGCCTGAATTCATTCTTACACCAAACCTACGTTCACTCTGTTTCTTCCCATTCTGCATGTTTTTCATTCTTCTTCCACCATTCCGCCACCATTCCTCCAGGCTTCTGCAACAATCTTCCACCACTCCCCTGAATTTTGTAATAGGTTTATCATGTTTTATAGGGTTCACAGAGTGTGAATTTCGCCCCATTTCATAATCACAACCACTGTGATTGAGAGCACAGGGAGGCTATTACAGCAGCAGTTAAGTGAAACAACAGAAATAGATTCAAGGGATTTGGGCCTGTTAATCGGATATTTAGCACCTAATCCCGTATTCAAAGGATAAACACACAGTTTGAAGACCTAAAGAGCACACGTAATAGCCGTAACTGTGTTTGACTATTTGTGGGACACTTTTCTCCAGACAGTACACCTTCCCACTAAAGCCTCCATGCCTCCTCTAGCACAGAAACAGTTAATTACACTGACAGAAGCTTCTTAAAGACTGTCAGAACCAGCAGTTATGGAGTATGGAGACTCGTAGACCTTATATCCATGCCATTAATTCCAAAAGGCAAAAAATAGAGCTTTACAGCCAGAAAGGACTTCAAAGAAACATCAGAGGTCAGATATCGACCTGACAAAGACCCCTTAGCCATACTATAAAGTAAATACATCAAATCAGTGCTATTAAGCAGTATGGGCGTGGACACTTACTCCATGTTGTCTTAATGAATCAATTAAATGTACATCATCCACTCCTGTTACTCGTTTTTCTCCTATAAGAACCCCCAAGAACAGATTGTAGAGGGTTCGAGATTTTCAGAAAAATATGCTGTGAGAGAATTTTTGTATGCATTTTGTTGAACTTTTATATGAATGCAAAGAGCCCGTCAGGTTTCAGTGATGAGGAGTTCCATCTTTAACGAGGATTCTAGTCTTTGTGCTTCACAGTCTGTAACTCTCCCCTATATGTGATAGTTTAATTGTTCATCTCGTTTTCATATTTTTCGTTTGTATCATGTTCTGGAATGCGAGTGGCTCACTGGTTTTCGATATGAATTTATCCTAATTGATACTCATGCTAGAACCTGTCAAGTGCTTTAAATATGGCTTAGGTGTGATATACTATTTCATTTTCCACTTCAACCATACTTCTGCTATATTAGCTTCTATGGGATGTTATTTTTAAAATGCTATTGTCATGTATGGATTCTTAATTTTGTAAGCCCATTACATGTTGATATTTGTTTTTGGATATCATCCCAATGATAGTTAGTATTATCTCAATCTCTCATATGCAGTAAACACTTTCTAATTATTCATTTCTGTGAGGTATTTTAGAACCCAACCCTCTTTATGGTAAGCTTCCTTTGAATTGTCTGATACATTTGTATTAGAGTTTCACACCTTGCCTCAGCAATTATTTCTTTCCCTGTGTCAAGTTTCTGAAAGTTTTGGTCCCATTCAAATTAACCTTCATGTTTACAAGAGATAGCATGAGAGCCTGTTTCTGATAACTTCCCATATTATATTATATGCTCCTTGCTGTATAAGATGTCCTGGGAACTGGTCTTTCACAACTCAAGGCCATCTCTAGGGTTGAAAACATCTTAATGGCGTCATTTCTGGGGACAAAGTTAAGAAAAGTTAAATCCCTGGGCCTTGAAAAATTCTTTATTCACTCTTCAAAAAGGTGAGCATGAAGAGTTGAGAGTTGTAGATCCCTCACCTTGGCGACTCCACAGTTCCTAAATGATTAAAAGACTCCACTGGTGATCAGTAGGCCGTTGATTATATTGGTTTCACGAGACTCCACTGGGAGACCATGTCGCAGTACAACATCAGCCATGCTAAAGACCAAGACACTTCACCAATGGAAGACTCTGAGCAGTTTGCAGAAATGCATCCAAGTTTCATAGCAGAGTGTCGAGATGTAATGTCACGTGGCTTGGCAGAACTGAAACTGGAGGACCTTCCACAGGCTATTCTTCTCAGCTCAAGTTTCAAACCCGTGGTTAAGAAAATATTTCTAGAATTGGTGGTTGAAAGATATGAAGCTGAGATCGAATTTCTTAACTCACAAGAAAAATCATATCAGTTTAGAGACCTGATAGCCTTTATGTAAAGTCTCCCTCCCCCTAAGAAAGAAGAAATTTTACTGCCTTTTGAAGTACAAGAAGATGATCTGGTTCTCAAGAGCCACATTGAAAACATAGTGGAAGATGCAGAAATCAAAGCGGCCCAGGATAAAGACAGCCTACCAGTCATGGAATTCCTGAAAGAAGAAAGTGTACATCATGTGTTTACTGATCCTGTGGTAGAATATATGGAAGCCCTGATTAGCTCAAATTCTCCAGCATTGATCCTTTGCCAGGGCCAGATTCATCAGGAGAGGTCACCACTTATGGTGACCATAGTTTTGAAAAACCACCTGCAGAGCACCCTATGGTGGTCTCTGATGAGCAGTCAGTGCTCCTATCCTTTTTTGTTGCTTCTTAACTGGCTGCACTAGCATTATTGTATCACCTAGAGCATCAGATATTTCCAAGTAGAGTAGAGTAGGTAGGAAAGCTCAATAAAGCTCAGCCTGTGAGCATGTAGTTAGTTGTTTTAATTTCTACAAAGTCTAGCGAGCCAGACAGTCTAATCCTAGCTTGGTTGTTTTTCAATTTTTTCCTTAGAATGTAGAGAAGAAATCTGCTAGACAGTTTAATCCTAGCATATACTAGTTTAGGTAGAGAAACTATGAGGCCAACAATTTAATTTGGTCTCATGGAGTAATAAGTGTAGAAGTAGAATAGGTTTATTTTCATGTTTGTAAAAAAAAAAAATTTGATGATGTAAAGGGTTTGTAAGTCCAAATGCACCCAAAAGATTAATAGGTGGTCTGCGAAGTTCTCGACATGCCCAAGGATGAACGTGTCATCACCAGATGGAGCCAATGTTGATCATATGGTTAACATTCGCTTTTGTTCTCAGTTTTGAAGCCTCTCTGTTTGTGAAGAAGAATGCCGAAAAAGCCTCTTTTCCCCCTATTTCACACCTTTTAAACCTTTTTTTTCATCCCCTTGTCTCCCCTTATAATTCCCTTCTTACCATTCAAAATCATCCTATTTCCCCTTTAAACCTCACAAATACCCTTTGTTTGGCTTAATAACCCCCTTTTCCTCCCTACCGTTACCCCTTTTTGGCCTTAAAATGCATTGAAAATAGGCCAAAAAGCCATTCTTTTTACATATGAGGTTTATCCCCTTTTGGGCCAGCCCCCTTAACCACTTCCCCATATGCCCTGCACTCGAGAACAAGTGCTGAAGGCCCAGGCACTTATTGCAATCAAAAATTTCAGTATGCACGTTCCTTTGTTATCATGAAATCCTCTGATGCGATGGAATTTAGTCGTTTGGCCTCCGCTAAGATCTGAGCCGTCGATCCTTGCAAGATCCGATGTTCAGCGGTAGTTCCATTCTGCGCCCGCCCCTACTCTATATTCTCTCTGATTAACTGTGGGCTGACGATCTGTTTCCAGATCTGACGGTTGGCACATGATCGCTCCTTGCGCATCGGATGATCTTAGCGTTTCACCCTCTTCCTCCCCCGATTGCGACCCTCTGATCCAATCAGAGTCTTCCATCCATGCCAGATCAATGGTCCTCATTGCATCACCTCGTTCGTTCATATTTCTGCATTGGAGTAGAAGTTTCGGCCCCGCTCTACTCCGATGCGATTAGATCGCAACCGTTGATCTTCGGGATCCAACGGTTCATATCAAATCGCCCTCCGCCTACTGGGTCCCACCATCAAAGGTCCCCTATTTCATATATTTTAACCCTTTTGCCTTTATATTTCACCCAGTGTTAAACCCTTGTGTTTTACACTAAGGCCTTTTCTCCGCCTAACTCGGCATCATAACCTCCATCCACAAACCCTGGCCATTGATCACCATGGTCAGATCTAATCGGACGGCCCGAAGTCATTCTTACACCAAACCTATGTTCACTATGTTTCTTCCTGTTCCACATGTTTTTCATTTGTCTTCCACCATTCCTCCAGGCTTCCGCAGCAATATTCCACCACTCCCCTAAATTTTGTAACAAGATTTTCATGTTTTGCAAGGTTCATAGAGTGTGAATCTCGCCCTGTTTCATAATCACAGCCACTATGATTGAGAGCACAGGGAGGCCATTATAGCAGCGGCCAAGTGAAACAACAGAAACAGATTCAAGGGATTTGGGCCTGTTAATCGGATATTTAGAGCCTAATCCCGTATTCAAAGGATAAAGACGCAGTTTGAAGACCTAAAGAGCACACGTAACAGCCATAGCTGTGTTTTAATATCTGCGGGATGCTCTTCTCCAGACAGTACACCTTCCCACTAAAGCCTCCATGCCTCCTCGAGCCTAGAAACAGTTAATTACACTAATAAAAGCTTCTTAAAGACTGTCAGAACCAGCAGTTATGGAGTATGGAGACCTGCAGACCTTATATCCATGCCATTAATTCCAGAAGGTAGAACGGAGAGCTTTACAGCCAGAAAGGACTCCAAAGAAACATCAGAGGTCAGATATCGACCTGACAAAGACCCCTCAGCCATACTATAAAGTAAATACAGCAAAGCAATGCTATTAAGCAGTATGGGCATGAACGCTTCTTCCATGTTGTCTTAATGAATCAATTAAATGTACATCATCCAATCCTGTTACTCGTTTTTCTCCTATAAGAACCCCCAAGAACAAATTGTAAAGGGTCCAAGATTTTCAGAAAAATATGTTGTGAGAGAATTTTTGTATGCATTTTGTTGAACTTTTATATGAATGCAAAGAGCCCGTCGGGTTTCAGTGATGAGGAGTTCCATCTTTAATGAGGATTCTGGTCTTTGTGCTTCAGAGTCTGTAACTCTCCCCTATATGTGATAGTTTAATTGTTCATCTCGTTTTCATCCGTTTCGCTTGTATCATGTTCTGGAATGCGAGTGGCTCACTGGTTTTTGGTATGAATTTATCCTAATTGATACTCATGCTAGAACTTGTCAAGCGCTTTAAATATGCCTCAGGCATGATATACTGTTTCATTTTCCACTTCAACCATATTTTTGCTATATTAGCTTCTATGGGATGTTATTTTTAAAATTTTATTGTCATGTATGGATTCTTAATTTTGTAAGCCCATTACATGTTGATATTTGTTTCTGGATATCATCCCAATGACAGTTAGTATTATCTCAATATCTCATACGTAGTAAACACTTTCTGATTATTCATTTCTATGAGGTATTTTAGAACCAAACCCTCTTTATTGTAAGCTGCCTTTGAATTGTCTGATACATTTGTATTAGAGTTTCACACCTTGCCTCTGCAGTATTGCTTTCCCTGTGTCAAGTTTTTGAAAGTTTTGGTCCCATTCAAATTAACCTTCATGTTTACAAGAGATAGCATGAGAGCCTATTTCTGATAACTTCCCATATTATATTATATGCTCCTTGTTGTATAAGATGTCCTAGGCGCTAGTATTTCACAACTCAAGGTTGTCTCTAGGGTTGAAAACACATCTAAAGCAACAAGGTTTTATACCTTGTGAATAAATCTTGAATGTTCTTAAAATTTCTCGGATCTAATGAGTTTAACTCATTTTCAAGAATGTGACCCTGCATTTCATCATGTTTTCCAAACAATCATTCCAAAGTTTTCCATACTTCATTTGGAGTTGAACATGATTCAACATGAAATAGAAGTTTTGGAGAGATATATAAAAATAGGATGCCGAAGGCCTCGTCCATGTAATTGAAATATCTTGTTTTCTTCACTGTTGATGTTGGTTCAACTTCTGTTTCCATGGTTACTCAAAATAAGCCTCTACTTCTGAGACGAAGTAGAATCTTTGGCTTCCATTAGAAGTAATTATATGGAGTAAGAATTGACAATTGTGGAAACTCTAATTTAGGCTCCATTCTTTGTTGTTCCCTCAATCTTCTAAACCTACAAATAAACATTTCTTGTGAATTGATTACAAATCTTTGTGCTCTGATACCACGTGAGATTTTGAGACAAAGATCTAGATTTTTAAAACAATGAACAAACTTGCGAGAGAATGAGTGAGCAAGAATGGAGAAAAGAATGAAATTAACTCATCATATTAGTTTTTGGAATCAATACATAAAAGCAACTGAGTTAAGCTTAGTTGTACATGAAATTGCTATGGATAGTCAAAGCTAACTGAAGCTAAGTGTGCTTTTTGTTATGCTAATGTGCACATGCACCACATGCAAGCACTAGAGTTAAATAACTAAGCCAAGTGCACATCGCATGTAATAAATTGAATTAAATAGCTAAAAAAAAAGTGCACATCGCATGCAAAATCTAGAGTTGAACTAAAGCTAATTAAGGCTAACTATGTGCATGTAAATCACTCAAGTTAACTAGCTAAAGACAAGTGCACGTTGCACGCAATATGTATAGTTGAGCTAAAGTTAATCTAGGTGCATGTAAACCAAGACAAATCCACGTCTGAGGGAGAGCCAAGGGATGAAAAAATAATCTATTTAGTTTTGGAAGTGGTGAAATCTGGTTCTCGATCATAACTTGGCGCGACCGTTTGAAGTCTAAGATCCATGCTTCGACTCTGTAGTCACATGGACTTTGAAGTTACATGATGGATCATGGTGAGTCCTCATCCAACCTTATGATTCAAGAAAAGTGGATCAATCAACATGGGACCTTTCAAGAAGTGCACAGGAGATTCCAAGAGAGCAGAGAGTCACACATGAGGAGATTAAGGGGTGCACAGGGTCATGATTTTGTCATAGTTTTACGCAAATTTGGTCATATTTTACTTGGCCCCCGATCAGATTAGACTCTAACATTCCAAAATCACCACTGTACAAAGTGGTAGAAGGAATATAACCACGATGCCGAGGGGAACTTTGGAGGTGATGCTCATCAACGCCAAGGGACTGCAGAATAAATTTTTTGTAACGAAATTATTTTTGGAAAATTGTCACTACTTTGAGTAGGTACCTATAAATATATCATGTAGATAATATGTATTGTATGTTTAGAAATTGGTTGGTACATGAATATGCAAGTACTGCGTAGACACTCGAAAGAAAAAGGTAACAGTATTGACAAGGGCTAAAAACAATGTTACCGATGAAATAGGTAACCTGACCTCAAAACGGGAACTTTAGCCCAAAAAGACTCAAAAAACATGAAAAAACATCCCAAAAACAAAAAGTGTGTATTCCAGAATGCACTTCATTTTTTTTGAAAGTCAACTTTCAACATTTTATAAAATTATGGTAAAAACAAAATTGTTTCTTGAAAAAAGGATTGAAAAAACACCCTCAAAACAAAACCAGTTGATGTTCGAATAACAAAAAAAAAATTGTGTCATACTTTTGGCATTTTTAAATAGATCAGTAACATTTCTTCATTTTTAAAATTCAAACATTAAAAAAAACTTGAAATTTAAGAAAAAAAATAAAAACATTTAAAAGCTTAAAATTTAAAAATATATGAAGATAAAAATAAAAACAAAATAAAAATATTAAATTAAAAAAAAAAAAACAAGTTAAAAAAGAAGGAAATTATAAAAAATAAATTTAAAAAAGAAAAATAAAATGTTTATTAAATTAAAAAAAAAAAAAATTAATTTTAAAAGAAAAAATTAAATTTAAGGAAATATATTAAATAAAATAAAATTAAAAAAAAAACATTATGTAAATTAAAAGTAGAAAAATGAAAAATTAATTAAAAATAAAAAATGAAAAATAAAATATAATAAAAATATTAAATTTAAAACGATATATATTAAAAAAACAAATAAATTATAAAAAATAAATTAAATTTAAATTATAAAAAATAAAAAATATATATATCAACTTGAATTAAAATATGTATATGTATCAGATTTTATTAAATTTAAAAAAAAAATGTTAATATTAAAACAACAAATTAAATTTAAAAACAAAAATATTAAATTTTAATAAATAAATGAATAAACAAATAAATTTTGAAATAAAAAATAAATTTTTAATAAAATTAAAAATTAAAAATTAAAAATTAAAAATTAAAAATTAAAATAAAAATAAAAATTGTTAAAATAAAGAGTTAAAAAACTTTAAAAATCAATTAAAAATGGAAAAAAAAAAATAAAAAAAAAATATTAAATAAAAAAAATTAAGTTTAATTAAAAAAAAATCTAATTTTAAATACACAATTTTAATTGAAATATAAAAATTTTACGTAATTAACAAAAAAAATAATAAAAAATAAAAAAATAAAAAAACAATATTAAATTCAAATAAATTTAAAAAAAAATAGAAAAACTTATTAACTTTTATAAAATTAAATTAAAAAACTAATCATAAAACTTAATAATAAAGAAAAATTATGAAAAAGAAAATTAATTAAAATTATTAACAAAATTTAAAAATAAAATTTAAAAACAAAAACTAATAAAATTTAAAAAAAATTAAAAAAAAAATTAAAAAAAATTAAATTTTAAATATAAAAATTAAATTAAAAAAAAAAAATTATTTTTTGAAAAAAAAAAAAATCAAATTTAAAAAAAATAATAAATAAATAAATAAATTTGAACGGTGATGGGCAGTGAAAACTCGAGGCCGATTCCCGGAATCGGCCTCCCGCCCAATGGCCGGCCTCCACCGCCACCTGTGCGGGAGGCCGATTGCGGGAATCGGCCTCGGGTTTTTCATGATATAGGTTAACGAGTGAGTGGCTTGTCAAGAATGCTAGGTATTAGGGTTTCTATGGAATGCGCCTTCAATGCAAGTATATATTTTCGTGCTACCTGAAACGAACCTGAAACAAGACCACGCAGTATTTTGAATGGCGAGCGAGTTAGGATCGGACAGGTCCCTTCTGGAATGTGTTGAGTTTTATATGAAACTTGCTATTTCTTTCGTTGCGTTGGTGGTGGCATGGAGCTTCTTTCTCAAGAGAAGAAATAAGAGGCTACCCCCTGGGCCGTTCCCCTTGCCCATCATCGGAAATCTCCACTTACTGGGATAGCTTCCACACCAAGCACTGGCAGCTCTTTCTCTGAAATTTGGGCCTCTTATGTTGTTTCGCCTCAAATATGCTCTTACCTTAGTAGTCTCTTCGCCTGAGATCGCCAAGGAGTTTCTAAAGACACATGATCTAATTTTTGCTAGCAGACCACCATTCGTGGTCGCTAATTATTTTTGGTATAATTGCACTGATGTCGGCTTTGCTCCATATGGCGCTTATTGGAGGCAAGTGCGTAAGGTCTGCGTTTTGCAGTTGTTGATCTGAAGACGCTTGGATTACTTCCGCTTCATTAGAGAAGAGGAGGTCTCTGCTATGATTCATTCTATTGCTAATTCAGCTCATCCCGTAAACATTAGCAAAACAGTCTCAACCCTTGTGACTAATATTTTGTGCAGGATGACCATTGGTAGAAAGTATTCTGACCAATACTCTATTTTATATATATATATATATATTTTTTTTATTTTATTTAATATTATAGATTTTTTTTATTTTAAATTTAAAATTTAAAATTTATTTATTAAATTTTTAAATTTTTAATTTAATTTAATTGTTTTTTTTTAATCTTTTAGTTTATTTAGTTTTTCATTTTTAAAATCTATAAATTGTTTCATTTAAAAAAAAATACACTAAATTTATGTATATTTGTTTTTTAATTATTTGCACGTGGTTTTTTTCATGTTTTTTTTGTTTTTTAATGATTTTTTTTTTTTTTTTGTTAATTTTAAAATTTGTATTTTTTTTCTTATTATTATTAATTTTTTTAATTTAAATTTTTAAATTTAATTTAATTTATTTTTTTTAAATCTAAATTTTAATTATTTAAAAAAAAAATATTATTATATGGTTTTTTTTAATAAGTTAGAAAAAAATGTTTTTGATGTTTTTTTTTAAAATTTTTTTGGTCAATTTTTGTTTTTCTTTTTCTTTAAATTATGTGTTTTTTTCTCAAATTTTGTCATTTCTTTTGATATAATTTTCGAATATTTTTGTTTCTTTTTTTTTGTTTTATTTATTTATTTTTGTTTAAATTTTTTATTTTTATGAGCTAATTTTGTTTTTTTTTTACATTTTTATTGGTTTTATATATATATATTTTATCTAAGTTTTGTGTTTTATTACCAACATGAAAATCACCACTCTAAAAAAAAAGGTTGATGCTCCACCAATACGTTTCAAAATTAGCATGAAAATCACCGCTCTAAAAAAAAAAGTTGATGTTGCATTAATACATTTCAAAATTAGCATGAAAATCATTAACATTTTAAAACAAATATTCATACTTCATAAATAAAAATATTAGAGTGTCAAAAATGTGCACAAAAAAGGGTGATTCTGCATCACCACTTTTCAAAATCGGGTTCTTTTTATGCTACCAAAAAAAGTAGGTAACATTGTAGTTACCTATTTCATCAGTAACAGTGTTTAAAATGAACTGCTTAGAATAGTTGTAATAGGATGTTTTATTTTAAAAAGTTGTAAGGGAAGAAACCTAGTGGCATTAGATAGTTGCATTCGATGGGATTATGAAATAGCTTGTATGAATGTACCGATTCTCCAGTGAATTCATTTACTGTTCTTTTATTTTATTTTGTCCTCCTATCTAAGGGGAGAATGCTTAATGAAATTTTTGTGTGCGGAAAATGTTAGGTTCGGAAAGGAAGGGTTAACGCCACGCTATTAGACCCTAGGTCTGAATCCCTCACACAAAACCTGGAATAAGGGTTCAAAGGAAAAAGAAACTTTAGCAACCAACTAAAAAGAAAAAAATAAAAATCCTTCAATCCATAACGACCAACAATCAGAAGAAAATATATGTTTAACTATACTGAAAGGAAGAGCCTGCCAAAAGAAAATAATAATAAAAATGAATATATACATATATAAACCGTCGAGGGATTACAATTCGAGAATAATGGTTTAATTAAAATTACATATGGTTAGGGCATAATTTCAAGGAAACCAAAATATTTTTCAAGTGAGCCTAAGCTCGGGAATTCAAATAAGGAAGCAAAAGTAAAACCCTAAGCCAATAGCTTGGCAACAAATTATTTCTCGAAAGGGTGACATGGACATATAAACACAATGATAGGTACAATAAATTTAGTAACTAGAGACTGAAGCTTCAGTTACAGTAAAAGATCAAAATAGGTGTTTAAATCACGCATACCAAGCTCCAAGAGGGTGAGACGCTGCATACGATGGAACCCCAAAAGAAGGAATTGTTAGTTCAATCATAAAGGGTTTTTCAGAGAGGTAATTAACCCAAAACATGAAAATAAAAGGAAAAGTACTTTGCATAAGGAAGAAATAAAAGAAGGGTTTCGATTAGGGTTTGTTAGGAAGGAAATAAAATAACATGTAGGAAGAAATTGTGTTTCATCCTCGCACAGTGGTAGGCAGAACTCCTGTAACACTCAGTTCCAATAGCAAGAATTTAAGTGAATACCACTTTGCTAATGAAAAATTCGCAAACAAGAAATGTTTCAAATAAGATTACTGGGCAATTTAAGAAGGAAATTAGTCCCTCAAGGATGAGAATCTCTCTACAATGCTCCATTGAAAACCTGTGGCATCGCGTTAACAATTAAAGAAAGAAATAAAAAAGTCTAGTCGAAAGAAGTTGAAAACTAAAACGACAGAAACACTAATGTAAAGTATACATGTACATTTACGGTGAATAACTCACATAGTCCTGATGATGAACCACACTGGTTGGTTCAAAACGCGTTGACCATGTTCCATTACATGTGATTATTACTGAATAAAATTTTTTACTAATTTATATGATGGATCACAGAAGCTTAGATTCCAAAAAAAACTCACATAGTTGTCAAACACTAAGAAAGTGGAAATTACATGTCTACTAACAGGAGTGCATTGTATTTTGTATACCAAGTCTGAGAGGGGAAGCTCGGTTCACCCAAGGAGACAGAGTGGAGCTCTTTCCTCAAGTGAGAAACCATAAAATGAAAAATGCTCAGGTCGTATTCCCTAGTTATGGTTACTAAAACCTAATTCCGTGAATTGGTAACTGTCAGATGGAACATCTCTCAAGTGCAAGGTTAAGATCTACTCAATATCATAAATCATTAATTAAAAATAAAAACCTAATGAGACATCACCGCAAATTTTCAAGAGAGTTTGACAATATAGGTTAATTTTGTATGTTTATATTATGTGTAAACAATTAGAATAAGGGATAGTTGGAAAATCTAGCATGCTCCAATATCATGTTGAGAACACACACAAATGAGAGAAGCTCAAAAGAACAGGGGAATTTTTTTTTTCCTCAATGCACAATTTACACGGAATGCGTAAATTAAATAAATCAATGACAACACAGTTGCACAAGATTACAGAGCCACATACAGAGATAAAAACCAAAGAGCAGCGAAAATTTTAAGGATGGAAGTTTATCTTAAAGTTTAAAATATTGGCGAATATTACTTAACCAAAATATGTGAATTTTAAATTTTTTGATGATATTTTTGCAAAACTATTTAGGTTTATAGTTATTTTATATTAGTACATATGAAATTTTGGCGATTTTTCAGGTAAAATAATTTTATACTATAAAATTTTGGCGAATCAATTTAAAAAAAAAATGGAAATTGGCGAATATTTTTTTGGAAAAAGCATGGAAAATTAGCCCACCTACGAATATTAGCCCCTAAAAATTTCCCTGCCAAAGAGAATTCTATTTCATTTCTTTTGCTTCAACAGGTTTCTCTACATCTTTTTCTCCTTACAAAAACATATGAAAAACATCCTACTTAATACAAAAAGGAGAAGCATGAAAATTCAATGCTAATTCAATTCTAAAATGGATGGGTAACCACCGATCATCCTTCTGCCGCGAAAGGCCTATTCCTTTATAAAAAAAAAGTGAACATAACGTTGTATGTCGTATTTGAAATCCTTCAGGTTTCGGCTGTGAAACCATATGGCACCCACGCCCATATCGCATATCATATTTCAGCGATGTCAAAACTTAACTTGGGTGCTATCCTCCTAAGCTTGTGAAATGTGATGTGCGCACGTCGTGGTATTTAACTTTTCGCATGGCACAACACTTAACCATGGAAAATTTATGAAAAAATTAAGAACTTGTGTTTGCGATGTGTGATGGAGGTATCACATCGCACCATCGCAAGGTTTGGAAACAGAGCAAAAAAGGTAAGGTCTAAAATGTGCAAAGCACGAAGTGCGATGCACTAAATGGTGGTCAATGCGAAACAACAAAAGGTAAGGTAAAGAAAAAAAACAAAATTTCATTGCGTAAATGGTAATGCGTATAAGGGGTCCCACCAATATTACATCGGGGGAGATTTATGGTTTGGCAAGGCGTTATGCGGAAAGGCTTAAAATTTGCAAGATGTGCAGTGTGGGCAAGAGGTAGGTGAATACGATGCGAAAGGGAATTAAACGCAGAGTGATGGTTGGGTACAATTTTTTAACATTACAAAGGTTTGCATGTGAATAAGCTTGCAGACTTGTGCTTGTCCTTATCTGCAAAAACATTTAGCTCAAGTGTGGTTACTGCCAATTTATTCATGGCGGTGGTTGGGAGTAATTTCCGACACTCCCCCTTAATCAAAAATTCCGCCATTGACCATTCCCAAACATTATCTAAGATAAAAAAAAAATTCTCTACCAATGGCTTTGTGAAGATGTCTGCAAATTGTTCGTCTGATCTGTAATGCAGGAACATAGTTTCACCATTGTTAACTAATTCTCTTATGAAATGATTTTTAGCATCAATGTGCTTTGTCCTCTTGTGATAAATAGAGTTCTTTGATAGTGTAATTTTTGAACTGTTATCACATAAAATTGTGGTTTCTCTGTCTTGTTCATGACATAAATCTCGCAACATTATTCTCATCCAAACTTCTTGACACATTGCTGTTGTTGCAACGACATATTCAGCTTCTACTGTCGACAATAAAACTATTGCTTGCTTCTTGGAAGCCCATGAAATGGCTCCCAAACCCAAATGAAAAACATATGCAGATGTGCTCTTTCTTTCATCAACACTTCCAATCCAATCATTGTCAATGTAACCAATCAACCTAAAATAATCAGTTACGGAGTATAGGACACCATACTCCTTCTTCCCATTGACATACTTTAAAATTATTTTGGCTACTTGCCAATGTGTCTCCTTGGGTGTCTCCATGAACCTTGACACCAATCTAACTGCATACATTATATCAGGCCTAATTTCAATCAAATACATTAGGCTGCCAACCATGCTTTTGTATAATGTCAGAATGACATTGCTATTGAAATCTTCCTTGCTCCACTTCAACCCCAGGACTGTTGGATTTGATGTTGGATTGTTGTTCTGCATATTGAACCTTTTTAAAATATCTGCAACATACTTTGATTCAGAGATAAAAAATCCATTTTTTGTTTGCTTCACTTTAATGCCCAAAAAATATCTTAACAATCCCAAGTCAGTCATTTCAAACTCCCTTTTCATGACTGCTTTGAAATCAACAATGAGAAAATCATCACCATATGTAGAAACCAAATCATATACATAAAAAAAAATAATAAGAATATTACCGTCATTTTCTTTTATGTAGAGAGTAGGTTCACCATCACATTTGTCAAACCTATTTTCCATCAGGTAAGCATCTATCCTGTTGTACCATGCATGTGGTGGTTACTTCAAACCATAAAGAGCTTTCCGCAATTTACACACCTTGTTTTCTTGGCCTTCTACCTCATAGACAGGAGTTTGTTCAACATACACCTCCTCTTTCACCACTCCATTCAAGAATGCCGACTCCACGTCCATTTGATGCACTTTCCATTTTTGTTGTGCTGCTATTGACAACATTGTATGCACTGTCTCCATCCTTGCAGCTAGTGAAAATGTTTCCTCATAGTCTCTTCCATGGTGCTGCTTGTAGCCTTTGAAAACTAGCCTTTCTTTATGAATTTATATCTTTCCTTCAATATTTCTCTTGGTCTTATAGACCCATTTCACTCCAATGACTTCATTTCCTTGTGGGTGGTCCACTAACTCCCATGTGTCATTCCTTTCTATTGCTCCTATCTCTTCATTCATTGCTTCAACCCATTTATCTTATTTGACTACATCTTCAAAATGTATTGGGTCATCTACATGACAAAATAATGCAAATAAATAATTCAGACCAACACTATTATAAAATTCTTCTTTCTCGTAAATTTCACTTAATTTTTTGAAATTTGGTCTTCTTATACATGTTGAGGGTGAGCTTGGTGTTGAGCGTGAAGTAGATGGATTTGCAGAGATTTGTGGTGTGCTTGGAGAAGCACTTACTTTATTTGAAAATATTGTCCTATTACTTTCTTATAGTGTGCTTTTCTGAGCTTGAGTGGGTGGAGGAGAAGTTATTTTTGAAGAATTACTTGCATAAGTCCATTCCTCTTTGTATTCATGTGAGATACATGTATTCACATTGATTTTCTTCTCTAAACTTCCATCCCATGCTTCCTCTTTTATGAAATAAACATCTTTGTTGATTATTACCTTCTTGGTTAATGGATTGTAGAGCTTGTATGCCTTGGATTCATAACTGTATCCAAGGAATATACATTTCTCCCCCTTACTGTCCAAATTCTTCCTCAAATCATCTGGGACATGTGCATATGCAACACATCTGAAAACTCTCATGTGGGTGAAAAAATTCTTTCTTCCACTCCATGCTTCTTCAATAACTCTATTCATGACACTTGTGGTTGGACACCTATTAATCATATATGCTAGCAATCTTTAGCCCAATAATCATTTGGAAAATGCTTTGCCTTCAACATACTCATTTGAATCTCCATGATGGTCCTATTCTTTCTTTCTGCTACACCATTTTGATGATGTGTATACCTTGTTGTAAATTGCTTGTGAATTCCAAGCTCCCTGCAAAAACGTAGGAAGTCTTTTGAGATATATTCACCACCTCTATCAGTACTCAACACTTTTATGTAGTGTCCACTTTACTTCTGAACACGAGCTTTGTAGTGGTAGAAGTTGGCAAACACTTTACTTTTCTATTTCAGGAAATAGACCCATGTCTTCCTTATGTAGTCATCTATGAATGTCAATATATAGTGGCTGCTACCTAATGATAGTGTTTGCATTGGTCCACATAAATTTGAGTGGAAAATCTTGAAAGATGCTTTTGCCCTTATTGACTTTCCTGATGGAAATGATCCTTTGTGTTGTTTGCCCAAGATGAAACCTTCACATAGTTTTTCTATATTTTATATTCCCTTCACCATGCATTTTCTATGCAACAAATTCAGACCTCCGAAGTGAGATGACCAAATCTCAAATTCAATAACCAATTTTCATCTTTGACTTCTTAGAATTTTTCTTCTGTGACAGTTGCTATAACAATTTCTTCCTTCAAGTATGATCTCATCTTGAGAGGAAACATTTTGTTGTTTGTCATATGGACTTTTGCTATGATATGTCTAGTTTGAGGCTTATCCATGATTGTGCACACATCATCTTTAAAAAATACATTGTAGCCCTTTTGTATGAGCTATCCAATTCTTAGGAGGTTATGTTTCAAACCATGAACATAATAAACATCTGGCATGAGCTTCTTCTCTCCCTTACTTGTTAGCATGTCTACTCTTCCTTTTCCCATGACAAAGACCTTGCTATCAGTCCCCAATGTCACTTCGAATTTTACACTTTCATCTAGATTGGAGAACATTGCTATGTTTCAAGTCATGTGGTTGCTACAACCTGAATCTAAGAGCCATATATCACCTTGTTTTTCTTGTGCTACATTACAAACTAAAAACAAACTACCATGGTTTTAATTTTCCTTTGTGAAATTTACACTTGGTTTGCTACTTGTGTCATACTGATTCTTTCTACATTCATTTGCATAATGAACATAATTTTTACAATAATGACATTGAACTTGAGATTTATTATACCTCTGACCTTGTGCTTGATTCTGGCTTGAGCCTTGACTTGGATTTTTATTGTTGCCCCTTCCACTTGTACTTGTAGGGCTGCTTCTTCCACCTCTGTGTGGGATTATTCCTCTTCCTTAGTAGTTTGATCTTCCTGGACCTCTACCTTGACCAAAAGACATTTGTGTCTTTAATGCATGCTCCAATGAATGTGTTTGTTGCTCTACTTATTCTGTGCTCGTGAAACATCAGTGATGGATGAATCTTGTTGTATCTCAAGAAAAAATACCTTGGTTGTGGTAAGGAATCAGTACTTAAGATATTTTATAAATGTATGTCACAATTACCATATCAAATAGCCTTTGTTTAACACCCTTGGAATTCATTTAATTAATACCCTCAATAATATGATATAATGAAAGCCTTCACAATGCCATAAAATATTGATATTCAAATGGAATGAAAAGAAGAAATGTAAAGGAAACTCTAAATGATATGCTGAAAACATAGGATCTACCACTTCTAAGTTTTAGAGGAAATTCATGGAAAAGAAGAAACTCGAAATAATATGCTGCAATCACATGATCTATTACTTTAAAGTTTCATCAGGAGTTTGTGAAGGGAGAGGAGATGAGGTGAAGGAGCACAAATTAAGGTGATTTAACTCTTACTCACAGATGTAATTAAAAGATTGGCTGCTACATTACTTCACTTCATTCAAAGAGGAATAGACATAGAGTGAAACAGGAAAGAGTATCAACATCAACGTGTGTAGGAAACTTGATCTTCTTTCTTTAATTTCTCAGAGAATTCAATTATAAACTAAAAGTCCTCTAGAGGTCCAAAACTCGAAACCCCTTTTCTTTATTTCTATCTACTTAAATACATCATAGTGCTTCATCACCTCTAAACTTCTTGAAACTATTCGACTACCTAAACTGTTGAGATTACTTATGCAATCATACTTAAGAAATAAAATTAAAACTGGAAATTTCATTCGTTTTTTTTAATCTGTTGTTGTTGATGCGTCCTCTCAAAGTGTCGAGGTGGCCTTTCTGCTCATGATGTAATGTTTTTACAACTCGGAAATGACGCCTCAGTTTCTCATTTGACCCAGCTGTCATGCCCCAAAAAATTCCACTATACTCTTTTCTGCCCGACTTTTCCTATGCCCCTATGCTTCAAATGTTGTTAATCATATCACCTACTACCCAAGTCTGCATATTCTCCTTTTTTTTGCATCGGGTCACTTACCCGAGTTTGTCTGCCACGTTTTTCCTATTTCTTCAATATCAAGGAATTTCATCAGTTTCACGCTATAACACTCCTTTCTTCCTCCGACACGGTTTAACACATGAAAATGTCTTACTTCCGTATCTGAAAACCTTTTGAATTGACCTTTGAAACTGCATCACATCCACATTGCATATCGAAATTTGGCGTTTTTAACATTTACCTCTGCACTTATTCTTTAAGACTTGTGATTTACACTATGCGCTCAGGTCCCATGGTCATTGTACTTCGGTGAATTTAAATCTTACCTCTACATTTATTCGCTAAAACTTTTGTTTTGTAATTGGGCCCCACCACATCACATATCGCACTTTGGAACTTTTAACATTTACCTCCCGTGAATATCCTTTGAAACTTGCGATTGGCAGTCTCTGATTTTATCTCTGCCATTTATCTCTCTGCCCTGGTTCTGCACTTTGATCCTGACCATCCGTTTTTCCCTTTGCACCTCCTCAAAAACTCTTAAGTGTCTAAGGTAAATACGCCATTTCTATATCTTCTTTGTTTTGGAAGTAAAGGTTGTGGGCTCCAGCTATCAACATGTAATGTCTTCATTGAAACCTAAAACCATTTGCGAGGACACTCCTTGGTATAAATCCCGTGCAATTTCTGCTCCTTGGTTGTTGTTGGATCTGGGTGCAATTCAAACTTTTCTGTATGTGAACGAGCCCGACTCGACCCACCTTCACATCTCATCACGTAATGTTAATGTACGAACATATAAATCAAAATTCTTATTTGACATACAATATTTTACCTTTTCTAACATATATATATTTTTTTGGTATTTTTTAAGAATATTTCAAAGGTAAATTCAAATGAGCCATAACATCTGGCTCCACCTAGATATAGCGCTTTCTTCCACGGAAGCGTTAATAACCATATAAAAATGCCTTATCCATTGTCAAATATTGCTTGGTGACATATGAACAATGAGAAATCTAGTATTACAATGGTGGAGTGCTAACTTTTAATGCTGGAAATAATGCTTCAAACACTGTCTGTTCACAGGCAACTATACTGTCTCTCCATCTAGACCTTCAAAAATAAATATTTTATTTGAGCATGCCTCAGATATTCCATATGGACCATACCAGAGAGGATCAAATTTACCATGCTTCCCCTTCTCTTCTCGTCTGGTGTCCCATCTCAGTACTAGATCTCCTACTTGAAAGAGAACCTCTTTTGCTTTCCTGTCAAATATAGACTTCATATTTTCCTGATAAGTAATCAAGTTATCCCTGACTTTGTTTCTGTTTTCACTTGATTCAATTATTTTGTTCAATCTCCTTACCAGAGCATTAGGTTCTTCCTGAGCTTCTTGAAAAAAATAAATCACTGGTTTAGCCAACTGAGTAGGAAAAAATGCTTGATTTCCATAAACCAGTTCATACGGGGACTTTCTAGTAGATCTATTGGTAGTGACTCGAATTTCCCAAAGGGAAAACTTCAACTTCATGTCCCAATCCTTGTAATTTTCAGCGATTGTCTTCTTTAAGATTCTGACCAATGTCTTTTTTGAGGACTCTGCCAATCTTTCCCCTTGAGGATGATATGCTATGGAATGTGATAAGATTACATTATATGTTTTACATAAATTAATGAAACAACCAGAGTTGAATACCTGAGCATTATGAGTCACAATTTTGACTGGACATCCAAATCTGCTAAAGATGTTTTCCTCTAGAAACTTCATCACTACTTGATAATTTTCCTTGTTCATGGGTATTGCTTCAACCCCTTTTGTAAAATAATCAGTGGCAGTCAAAATCCACTTGAATTTTCCACTTGATGGTGGATTTATTTCTCTAATAAAATCCAATCGCCATTGTCTGAAAGTTTCTTTAATAAATACTGGGATGAGAGGTAATGGAGCCATTTTTTTCAGCAAACAACTGACACTTCTGACAACTTCCGACCAGTCTATAAACATCTGCAAATAGGGTTGGCCAATAGAAACCATCTTCAGAATTTTATGAGCACTGACCTTCCAGCTATAATTTCCTCCACACATAATTTCATGATATTTTTTGGTGAATTCAATGGATTCTCCTTCGGTCAAAAATAAAAGCAAAATACCAGCAGGATCTTTCTAGTATAGCTTTGATTCTACGATAACATATGGCTGAGACTTGAACATTAGAGCTGTCTATTTTGTTCTATTTAGAGAAGTTGGATAGGAAACGAAAAGAAGGTAGTGCACAATATCCTTATACCAATCAAAGCACAAAAACTTGTATTGAATACTTGTTTTGGACTTTCTTTGACCTTCTTCAATAACAACTCCATCCACTAGTGCCAACAGATTAATTCCCAAGGCTTGAAAATTTGTCTCTGTCAACAACTTCGCTGAACCCTCTCCCTTGACTGCTTGGTGGGTTTGACGTCCAAATAATACTCTTGGATTTTTTCTACCCTCTTCCCCCTTTTTCCTTCGACATCACTTTGGACCAGCACATATTTCACAACAGAATTAGGAACATAAGTAGTTATTTGGGACTGCAACACATAAGTCCTGAAGGCTTTCAATGCTTTGAACAAAGAATATACTTTTTTCTCCAGAATATTTTATTTGATCTCAACATCTCTGAGAAATTTACTGAAAAATGAAACTAGTTTCTCCTTATTGTCTTCATTTTTTTGCAACAACACAACAACAATAGTAGTGGGGGATGTAAATGAGAATACCTGAAAGGCTTTTTGATAGCCTGGACTAATAAGAAATTGAGCTTCCTGCAATTCTTCCTTTATTCTAACTAATCCATCTCTTGCTTCCTTATCCCATTTCACTTCTTCATTTTTCTTCAACACACTTCTCATGATCTCAGCATTATTGGGCACAAACCTCCTCAGAAATTTTATTTTTCCTAAGAATCTCTAGATACCCTTCCTTCTTCTGGGTAAAGGAATAGTTTGAATGGCTTCCACCCTTGCTGGGTCAATATTTACTCCTTGTTTAGAAACAATGTGGCCCAATAACTTACCTCCTTATAAGGAAAATCAAAATTTCTTTGGATTAATTGACGTATCAAACTTTCTGCACTTTTGAAATTTTTTTTGCAAATGCTCCAAGTGTTCATCATCGGACCCTGAGAAAATAGTTACATCATCCATATATATAACTACAAACTTGTCACCAACAAAGGCTATGTCCATGGTCCTCTTGAATGTTGCACCTGTGTTCATAAGGCCAAATGACATCCTTGCATACATGAAAGTGCCCCAGGGTGTAGTGAAAGCAGTCTTCTTATGACCTTATTTTCCCGTTGCTACCTAATTATACCCAAAAAATCCATTGATCATAGACAACCTGTGAGCTCCTGTCACATTTTGTAAGACATAATCCATTTCCGGCAAAGGATAATTATCTTTTAGAGATGCTCAGTTCAAGTTCCTGAAGTCTACACACAACCTTATCTCTACATTCTTCCTTCTTACAGGGACCAGTTTGGAAACCCATTCTAAATATATGAGAGGGACTATAATTTTAGCCTGCAACATTTTCTTCACTTCTTTTGTAATATCCCAAAATAGGGAATTTCTACACTATCAGGAATATCTTAAGATATTCCAAATGTGGAGATCAGCAATATGCAAATATAACAATGAGAGAGGAGTGTTGCATCAACTTCAAAAAATGATAGGAGAATTCATAGCCATATTATTAAAAAGAAGAAGAATAATTTGCACAATATGTTGAGGAAAAAGCTACTCAAGAGAGTCGATACTTAGCCTCAAGAATCAAGTACATAAAATATGACAAAACACTGCTACACAAGAGCACCCAAGCTATGACTGCGCAGTTTATATGGGACACTGCAACATGTTGAATGATAAAATAATGATATGACAATATCAACTTAAGAAATGTGGTGCAGCAAGCTCTCAACCCCTGAAAAAAATAGTACAAAAATCCTTAAAAGGATTGGCTGCAATACATATACAAATGGAAAATCTGCAGAAATGTCAGAGTTGCAAGGTAGTAGGTGCAACATAAAATTGGAAATAGAAGGAGATGGATAAATATGATGTCCAATTTGAAGCAAACCTCCTCCAATGGATCTCCTGAGTGAAAGGTCGATCCTAGCACTGAAGATCTCACCCTCCGAGATAGTGGTGCAAACCCCCATTGCAGATACACACTGAAATAACGTAGTCTAGAGAAGGGACTGAGCTGTTGGTGATGGGAGAAGCTTGGATGGATACCAAAATATGCCAATCAGCTCTGGAAACATTCCTCACTAACCTTCCTGAGGAATAGAAGCTCCTTCCTCTGAAAGATGAGCCAAGGATGGTGTTGTGGAACCCTCCACTGCAACACCCTACAACACAACATTATACTTCAGCAGAAATAACACTGTGACTGAAAGTAATGGCTTTGGATTTGAGCCTAGATGTGGAGAAATGAAGTGAAATCCTTCAAGAGGCCTCTCAAGAAGGAGAAGGAACCCTAAACAGTAATCCCTCATGCTAAATAGCACTGCAACTCAGTTAAAAAATCGGAGACTGCAAATAGTCTACTAGACCAAAATCAAAATACTCAAAACAAGTATCTCTATAGCTGCCTCTTCCTCCTTTTATGCAAGTGAATGTCTCTTTGCCCTGGACCTCACACATTAGGGTTTCTTCCACAAGTGATCTTCCTCCCTCTCAAACTTCACTATCTTCCCAAGCAATCCACACCCTCTTAGGCAGCACTGTTGACTTGGTCAAACTTGACCTTGTCCTCATGCATTTGCGCCTCTTCACACTGGAAGGTGAAAAATAAAGCTACTCCATAGATCCCTTTCACAATATGAGGGATTTATTTCTAATTATGGGTCTCTTTACCCATTTTATTCACCTCCTAGATGATATAAGAAAAATTTTAATATTCCAATTTGCTGCATAAAAATTTTGGAATATCACAGTCCTCCCCTCTCAAAGAATGCTTGTCCTCAAGCAAGTGCAAGAATAGACTCAGTTATTTCTCCTCCTCTCCCTGTATCATCCATGTATGATGATATCCTCCAAGTGAAGTGATGTTATCTCATCAATCAAGTCTCCACATTGCTCCTCCTCAGCATGCAAGTCAGCTATCAAGCCATCATCATGTAAAGGTGAAATACTCAAGAGGATAACAAAGTGATGTCTAGAGGTCCCTTTGAGGAATTGGATCTGAAATATAATGGGAAATATCTTTCCCATATGTTTCCTTCATCCCAAATCTATTAGCCATGCAAAATGAGTCACCTCCCAACTAGGCGACTCCTGGAAACTGTCCTCCACCTTTGGCTCCGAAAAAGTAGGTGGGATGAAAATTTGCATATGGTAGAAAATGTAGCCTACCCCACATTTTCCATATATCCTCTTATGATAAGTGTAGAGTGTTGGATGATCCTGGGCTACAATAAAGTTGCCCTCAAGTGGCAAGATGAGGACTAGATCTCCAAATATCTCTCCTCCAACGCTACAAATCAGGCTGGCCCAAACCATTCCATATATGATGAGTTGGTAGTCACCATAATATGGAGTCCATCTAATCATATGGCCCCCCTCATAAAGAGACAAGTGTGTTGCTGTGGTGGCCATATTATCTCCCATTCTCCCCTTCAAACATGTACTGCAAAAAATATGGAGATCTTCTCTCCCAAAGGACACATCCATCCAATGTGTCTCTCTCCCAAACATGCTCCTCATAAAGACAGAAACAATAGAATCATAAGGAGAAAAAATGAGAATCATGATTGCTGCCATATGTAATAAATGAGAAGGACAATGGTCCCTCAAGTGAAACCAACGCATCTTGACTCTCAACTGCAACATAGACTAATAAAATGTGTGGCTTCTCAACCACTTTCTTGCTGCTCCAATCTCCTCATAAGTATGGGGGAAGTGAATTATGCAAGGTGTATAATGAGCATGTCCTCCATTATATACATCTTCCCCAAGTCCTCCTAGGGAATGACCATCAATCATGCTTATGGCCTCAAGTAGACCATGAAGCCTAAAATAAATAATGCTCCTCCTTGGAGCAACATCCTACACATATATGGTTAAGGGATACATACATAAATTAGAGAAATCATCATGTAAATAATAAACACCCTTACCATATGTTTTGATCATGTAAAGGGAGTGGCTCGTAGATGAGTCTCCTCTCATCCTCAAAGAGAAAATAGGTGGTTGTGCTAACTCTTGCAAACAGTTATGTATTATCTCCACATGATCCATGCATCTCCTCAAATGCTGATTTATTTCCTCCTCAAAGCCTTTCCAAAAATAAGCCTCCATGATGGTGTGGTATGCTCTCATAGAATAAGTGTGGCTGAAAAGGAAATTTTCCTAAGCTGTATGTAGCAACCTCTCCTTGAGCTTGGAAGCTCTAGGAAAGAATATCCTACCATGATAGAAGATGACCCCATCTCTAACTGAATACCCCTCCTCATGCAACTGGTCATCCAATATCATACAAGTGAAAAGATCCTTGAAATACTCCACCAATAGCTGGGAGTTCCAATATGGATCTATCCTCCGTAATGACAACGTTGATGATCTCTCATGAAGAACATATATCATATGGTCATCCTCTTATCTGACATCTCCCATGCCAAAGACGTAAGTTGGAAGGCTGTTATCCTTCCCCAGCTGCTTCTGCCATAGCGCAGAATCTGAAATGGAAGATGGTAATGATGGTGTTTAGAGAATGCTCCCTCTCTCCTTGAGTCTACCAAAAACTCCTAGCGTTGTATCAAGCTCTTCCAAGGTCCCCACTCCTCTGAAATCACTGAGTGGTGCCTCAACTAGTGAAGCATCCATCCTCCTCTGTTGATCCAGTGGTCTCCTTGGTGAAATGTCCCCATGCAATGAGACAACATCATCAAGAGATGACTGCATATATGAATGAAAAAATATATCCATGCCCTTACTACGCAATCTAGTCTTCCCCTTGGGTGCATCAACCTCCTAAAGTGGATAGGGGTGTGTATATCTCATCTCATGATGCTGGTTCTCCTCCCTACCTCCTCCTTTTGTCTCCATGGCTCCACACCTTCTCAACAATGGCACATGAGTTGTGCCTTGATATCCACACATGAGATCCTGGGAACTTCCTTACAAATATGTAAGCTTCCCTCTACTTGGAGCAAAAGCTCCTCCTTCCTCTGCATGAGGCACTAGATAATCTCTAGATGTGCCAGCGTTGTTGCCCTCAATCTCTACAACATGAATGGGAAACTTCCCAATGATTGGATCCCTCTTTGAAGAAGAGATCTCCCTGCTTCCTTGCTCAAAGGGGTGAGATGGAATTATTTCTTCCAGCAAGTTATGGTGCAATTTTTCAGCCTCCTCCATGGTTTCTTGAAGTGTTATTGTGTTCTTATGCAAGGATTTTGTTTGAGTTCCCTTGTTTAGCTCCACCATGTGTGTCTCATGAATCCTCCTACCAAATATTTTCACTAAGGCCTTACTGAAACTTGCATAAGATGCAGTGTTTACATTTTTCAAAGAAAAGGATTAAAAGGGCCACCGGACATAGGCCTTACCTCTCAAATGTAGCACTACAACTTTGATGGATTCTCTTTCAGGAAATAACTCCTTAGAGGTCGTTGGGTCAAAAACCTCCACAGATCAGGGCATGCCATTCAAGAAGGACTCACACAACCAAACTTGTATGCTAAAAGCTAGAAATTATAGATTTTAGAACTCACCCATAGATCCTACATTTGATGTAGATCTCGTAGGGTCCAAACCCCCAGCAACCCTTCTTCCCCTTCAACCTGGAAATCAAGAAGAGACATGCATGGAAATCTAGTTGTACAACATATATCTTTCCTAAATGTCAGTGTAATCCATGTGAAACATCATATAAACAATAATAAATGCTTAATTAACAACCTTTTCACATATGCAAGCAGATATTAACACGTGAATTTGGGAACAAGATGGTTCTTCTTCATTACGAACAGCATGTACAATAATAGAAAGGTGGAGAGATCACCTGAATCCTTCCACGATCTTTGAACAGACCGTCGTCTGGATCGGTCCCGCCCTTGCCTCACTAGGATTCTTTCAAGACTTTTGCACACGAGATGACATATAAGCTGATGAACATCTCCAGGAAACAAGGGTTTCCTGTAAAAATCTAGGAAGTGCAGGAGGCATGGGAAATCAGACTTGAATTGGGCTCCAACAGAGTATAATGTCTATAATTTTCTCCCTCCCTTAGGCCATGCATATGAGGGGATTTTATACTCCCTCAAAGTAGTTTCAATCTATTGGAAATAGTTTGCCATGGGCTAGGGTGGTTGAATTACAGGAATAACCATCAACCCAGCCTCGAAAATAGGGATTTTTATATATTTTTTAATGATTTTAATGGCATACGTGGAAAAGTATCTCTGGACTTGCGTATACACACAGAAAAGTCTGGGCATATCTGCGTATGGGATTTTAAACACTATTTTTTATGAGATTTTATTCAAGTCTATGAGAATGGGTGCCCAAGGCCAAAGAGACAATCATGAATCACATGAGGGTGAAAAATTATGCTATAACAGATGCCCCTTAATATATGAGGTCAGAAGGGGTACATGATGGCCGAAATGTATTATGTGCATAGAAAGAACTTCGCGAGGACAAGGGAGGACTTCACCAGATTTCAACCTGCGAAAAACCAATGAAAGAAAACAGAGAGTCAGCTCATGTCTGAGGCAGGCATACCCATGCTCAGTCAAAAATATATCCATATAAAAAGTATAGAATAGATCCAGAATGTATACAAGTATCGCTGAAATGAAAGTACACAATGAATCATTTGAGCATGGCTTGGAAGTACAAGTTGGAATCAATGTCCAAGTATCACATATATCAAACTGATCAATAATACTGAAAATGGATGTCTGATCACAAAAGTAACTGAATCTCCAGGTACCAAATCATAAGGGGTGGAACACATGGTACAATCACGCAACTTGGGAGCCAACATATAGGATGTTGTTGTACTAACACTACAACATATGAAGGTGGAAAACATCACTGGCAAAAACTGAATGGACTGTCAAAAGTGAACCGAAAAATGCTGATGCAACCCGAGGTCTTCACCAATCTCGATGACACAATTCTACACAATGGGAATAAATGAGCTGAATTCGACCATGTGAGAAATCGTTTGATTACCGGTCAATAATGTATACCATTAACAAATGCGAGACAACCCACCGATAATGAAAATGAGTGTCAAGGTGCCCCAGTACAATCTAACAAGTGCGAATGAATGAGTTGAAGTCAAACACTTAGAAGAATCTACCAATCATGAGGCAGTGATGAATCCCCACTGTTGATAGTGAAGAGTCTACCACTGATGACTGCAACCATTTGGCCTAGGCAAAGATCAGAGGTTATTCTATGCAATGAGCTTCGTAGGCCGATGGGAAAAGATCTGCCGGAAGGAAGGCATTAAGGCATCCTATTATCACCCAACATGAAAAGAACTAGCAGTGCTGTTGATTTGAAGCGTAATTGGAGTGCTGCAGGAGGAACCAAATCAAGCACGTTTTCGACATGCACAAGATGAAGCTAGCGCACGGAAGAAACCCTCTGAACCAACCAATAATGAAAGCTAACATAGAGGCGAGATATCCACCGATAGGGTCAAATGGAAATCAAGGTACTGCACGAATCCCAAGTGTGATAATGTATGCTGACGTCGAACACAAGGAAAACCACTCATTCAAAGACCCACAATAATGATCAAATGCTGAGCACAAGGTCACCTATCAATGATGGAAATATGGCCAGGGTGTGGCTCTAGGTTTACTCTCAGAGCAATATGTCGTAGTCGATGAGAGACAAACCCGCCAGCAAGAAGTCAATGGAGACCTTCTCAAACCAGCACGAGTAGAAGACCAAATCATCTGATGTGATAGAACAAGATACTGACAAGACCGGAAAGGCCGACTGAATAATGAGTCAAGAGACACCGCAGAATGGTTGATTCTGGTTTAACTTCCCTTGAAGAAAAGCACGACTCGTGATGACCATGGCAGTAAAAAAATGACACTATATAAGTCTGTTATGTAGGAGGCAAAAACAAACTCTCCATATGATTGGAAGAGATAACCAACCGGGGGAGGACTGACCAGTGAAACAAGGAAAAAGCTTAACCTAGGTCAAAACTAAAACCATCCCAAATGAAGGAAATATATAACTGTATGTGCTTTGTTCAAGGTCGACAAACTGATACTGTACTGCCATCAAATTATGAATTAACATCTCGTTCCCGCTCTTTTTGTTATATTTTTTTTTTTTCTTTTTCATATAATAAGCCTGAAAAGGAATAAAAGAATGCTATATTACAATGGGTAGAACGAGTATCAAGAAAAATATGCACTAGTTCCTGGGATAGGAACGATCCTACGCTCAATGCAAGGTGGCGGAAATTGGTAAGAGATACTCAAAGGAATGTTCCATCCATGGGAAAAAGGGTGTCAGGTCATGATAGCTAAGTGCATGCAATGGTTAACTTGTAAAGATAGTCAAGGTCAAAATATGGCTTAAACATCGAGTCCAAATGAAGTCGGCTAAAGGCCAGGATAAACAAGTAGCCAATATGCAATGCAGTAATACAACTCAATGAAACCAGGGAGCCTCTAGGGTAATAGCCAAAAAAAGTGATAGTGAAGAAGAAGAAGAATGAAGCTTCAACACATAGGTCATGGCGGAACTAAAGAGGACTCCCGAGCCTACATAAAATGCAGCATGGGCAGCAAGTGCTAGCGAGGAACTAACTAGGAAGCCCATGTAAAGGAAGGCTCTACCACCAAGTCATGATTAAATAATCGGCGAGTGAAATGGGTGAAATACTCATGACCTAATGGGATCGACCCTATGGGAAGTGATCAGAATGGACGCTAGCATGAAAAATGCAACGGAAAGTGGATTTCCTAACCTATATGCCAGTGAAGATCATATACCTGCCATGATAGGTCAGCAGTCATGGATCAAAAAACCGGAAAAATCTCAACTTCATCAAAATGTACCTGAAAATATACCAATATGGGCACTGACGAGCATCCGGGTTATGCAGTTTAAGATAGATTGAAAATATAGGCATAACAAATTTTTGCAAAAATTTTCAATTTCTGGGCATAAATACACATGTTACCTCATATTTGGTTCATTGTTACTTGCTGATTTGGGAAAAAAGAGCTCTGGAGAAAAACCTTCTTTTGTCAAAATAGGAGCAATCAGTGGTCAAACTTCGCCGAATCAGTCAGGTAAGCTCTTAATCCATCATTATTATCAATTTTGTCCATTAATAGAGTTAAAATTTTGAAGTTTCACTGTTAGAAACATTTGTTTTAATTTAGGGCTTTGCTCATATGCAGGTTCGTATGGACCAAGCTGCGTATATACACGACTGTCTACAGGGTAAGTCGCGTATGCGCAAACCGCGATCTAAAAAAACGCATCTAATGAACAAATAAATGAATTTTTTTAGGATGACCATCCCTTGGAGGGAACGTGAGCATAGTGCAATTGATAATGAAGTAATGCAAGATCAACAATTGCTCAATATCCTCCAAAATTGCGGATCGCTCAAATTTTTCAAAATGCCAAATATGAAGAGTAATGTCTGGCTGCTCGAAATGTTGGTAAATTATTGGCAACCGGAGGAAGATTGCTTCGTGATAGATCAAATTCCCATACACATAGAGGTAGAAGACATCTACTTCATCACTGGACTCTCACGGAGGGGAGATCCAGTAGATTTGCACAACAAGCCTTTGGGAGGGCTTACTATGGATGACTATGTCCATGTCTACTGTGTAGAGGGGTCCAAAAAGGTAGGGACTCAGATTTCTATAAAATATTTGAGAGATCTACACATGAAGATTCTCCTGTTTACCATCGGCAGGGTAGCAGGATCTACTTCCTTGCATCAGGCATCCATGACTCAGATCAGCATAGCTATGGAATGCCTAGCTCACCTATATGATTGGTGCACAACTCTATTAATGAATATGAAGCAACAATTGACCTCCATCCGGAAAGAAAAAACAAAACATTTCGGGTATGGAACCATTTTGATGAAATTCTTCTTTGAGAAGATTCTTGGGCTTCTACCCAAAGTGATCTCTTCCATCAACAGCCCAAGAGACCGAAGAATTGCCTGATGGGTAGATCTAATGAAGAGACTAAGGGGAAGTGAAGTTCCCCAAACCACGTGGGACGACGAGTTCTTCCAATGGTGGGGAGAATAAGTCATCGCCGTGGAGGACTACCCCTATGTCGAGATGGATTTCCGCGTTGATCCAGACCTCGTCCTTCCAGCTGGTGCGGCATGGGGCGCAATCGGTAAGATTGCAATTTTTGAATTATGTGATTTTTATGATTTTTTTAATATATATGAAAAAATGTGAAAACAAAACATGTTTTTGATTGGATTCAAAATGAATTACAATATTATGATGACCATGATACAGATATTAGACCAGTCCCTCCTGAGGGCTACCCACAGCATAAGCGTCGCAGAGGTGAGGCGGATATTGAAGACCCAGGTAGGACCCTCCATGATGTACAGAGGAACTTGGAGGGTTTAACTCGCCAAGTGCCTATGGATGCAGTGGAAGATCTACCTGAGGCCATCCAGAGATGAGTAGTGGGAGTACCACGTGACTTGGTACGATTATTCCGCCGTGTCGCCACTACGATCGTGTTCTTTAGGAACACGAATTTTGGGCAGGGACCACAGGAGTAGATAGATATGATTACTGGATGACTGTATATTTTTGATATTGAACATGATCGGGCATAAGCCCTAATTTTGTATGACTTATGGATCCAAATTTTTTATAGTTTTTTGAATACTCTGATGATATATATACAGCGATTTATGATGTGATGTGACAAATGTATAAAAAATGCATGATGTTTTTGATGATTAAATTTTACTGTATGGAATGATTAATATGCCAATCAATTGCTTGATTAGCTAATGAGTCTGCCATCCAATTGTCTGCTCGAGGAATATGAATGAATGTTAAAAATTGAAATGATCTTTGTAACAAACATACCCTCAAAAACAACTGGAGTAAAAATGAATCTCGAACATGATAAGTATTGTTCAATTGCAACACCATCAGCTGGGAGTCCAAGAAAACTACCAACGAATCAACACCCAAAAATATTGCCTCTGAGAGTAGATAAATAACTGTAGTGTACTCTGCTATATTATTGGAAGCAGGACCAATGTAGACTCCTCTTGATACTAATAGCTGACTGGATGGATGATAAAGCACCCAAGCCGTGGAAGCCAAGTTCTGGGTGTGTCTACTAGCACCATCGGCGAAACCATAATGACTCATGACACAACCTGCCAAAGCAGATCAAAAATATCACCATCACATCAAAGACCTAAAAACCAAACATGTACAAAATAAAAACTACTATATACAAAAGCAAAATGCTAGGCCAAAGCCTAGGCATAATACCTTTTCAAATAGAGCCCATTTCTGGGCTCTGCCAACTCATTTCCTTCAAAATCAACCAAGGCACATGCTCCTTTTTTAAGGACTTTTTAAACGATGAAGGGGCCATACCACATAGACTTAAACGTTCCTACGCCCAGGGCATCCTTCTCTTGGGCATAGACCAAAACGAGGCGACCTTCCGAGAAAACCCTAGGTTTGACCGCCTTATCGTATTGAACTTTGACTCGTTTCTTATGCGCCTCATTCATCGTGGCGGCATCGCGACGCTGCTCGTCAAAATGTTCCAATTGAAGGAGACGTTCTTCAAGACTAGAAGTGTCAGGAAGAAGCTCAACAGCTAACTTAAGAGAAGCAATCTCACATTCAATGGGAAATATGGATTCCAGCCCGTAAACTAGTTGAAACGGAGTAAAGCCAGTTGCAGTTTTCACTGACATCCTGTATGCCCAAAGTGCAGGATACAGCATGATATGCCAGTTGGATCGAGCTTTATTAATCGTCCTTTGAAGAATGGTCTTCAAGGATTTTTTCATGGCTTCCACTTGCCCATTGGCCTAAGGATAATATGGATATGAATGCTCCTACTGGAAACCTAATTTTAGAGCCAACTCAGGCATCATGCTATTCTAAAAATGACTGCCATGATCAGTGACAATCTCTCTAGGAATACCAAAATGAGCAATAACCTGGTTGAAAAGAAAAAGAGCTGTTGTCTCACCATCATTCCCAAAAGTAGGTATAGCCTCGACCCACTTCATAAAGTAGTCTACTGCTACAATAATGTACTTGTGACCTTTAGCCGAGGGCAGGTTACAAGTAGTATAATCAATACCCCAATTTGTAAAGGGACCAACAGTAATGACTGGAAAAAGTGGAGCTGGATGAGTGCGCATTTTTCGAGTATAGACTTGACACGGATGACACTTTTTGATCGACTCCATACAATCTTTGAAAATTGAAGGCCAAAAGTATCCAGCACACAAGATTTTTTGGGCTGTAGCAAGCCCAGATAAATGACCACCACAAGCTCCACTGTGGCAATCATTCAGCATAGCCTCAACTTCTTCGAGAGTTAAGAAACGTCTCAATATTGAATCAACCCCTCGACGGTATAAAGCATCGCCAATAATCAAGTAATTTTTAGCCAAGTGATGCAACTTACGGCGCTCATCTTTCGAAAAAGTAGAGGGAAACTTCGCAGTATGAAGATACACAATGATATCTCCATACCAAGGATCCTATGGAGAGATGAGAAACAAATGTTCATCGAGGAAGGATTCATCATAGACTATCTCTTCTCCACAAGGCAACTCAGAGATTACTTCCGCGAAAACTAAAGATTTCTTAGACTTGGCAGACATAAACTCAAGATCAAATTCCTGCAAAATCACAATCCATCGATTTTATTTTCCCCCAATCACTCGCATACTGAGAACAAACTTAAATGGATTGGCTGCTGCCAAAACATAAGTTTTTTGTAGAAGAATATAATGTCTGAGTCGTTGTACAGCATGAACAGCTTCTAAAGCTAGCTTCTCTATCAGAGTATACCGGAGTTCAGGTCCTACCAAGCCTCGACTAAGATATTATATAACATGCTCTGCTAGAGCATTGTCCTCCTGAACCAGAACCATACCAATGGTAGATTCTGCTACTGCAAGATACAAAAGGAAATCCCTACTATAATCAGGTGGACTCAATATAGGAGAAAAGGTCAATGCATTTTTCAAAGAATCGAATGAGCGCTGAGTGAAGTCATCCCAAAAGAATGGAACTCCCTTCTTCAACAATCTCATAAATCCTTTGGTAACTTTAGCATAATTTACGATAAATATCCGAAGAAAATTAGCTTTTCCTTGTAGACTTTGAAGTTGACGAATAGACGACGGGGGAGGCAACCTAAGTATTGCCTCAACCTTGAAGGGATCTACCCTAATCCCTTATGATGACACAATGAATCCCAATAACTGACCGGATGTAACCACGAAAACACACTTGTTCGGATTCAACCTAATCTTGTAGAAACGACATCGTTCAAATACTTGATGGAGGTGAGCAGGATGATCAATTCTCTTTCAAGAATGAGAAGCTAAATCATCCAAATACACCTCAATAATATGTTTGATATCATGGAAGGCATATGACATGGCCTGCTGAAAATTAGCCCCAACATTTTTAAGACCAAAAGGCATCTTCTTGTAAGCAAAAGTACCCCAGGGACAAATAAAGGCAGTGTTATGCTGATCTTCAGGACGGATAGTAATCTGATTGTATCCGGAGAAACCGTCCATGAAGGAGAAAATCTCATTACTTGCACACTCATCGATAATCTGATCTATAAATGGTGTGGGGTAATTATCTTTTGTACATGCTTTATTAAGGTCTCTGAAATCAATGCAAACTCTAATTGTTCCTTGTTTTTTATCCATGGGAACAGGATTCGAAACCCACTCTATCAAAGGAACAGGGAAAATAAATCCCGCCTTGAGCAACTTCTCCACCTCGGCTTTGATAGTTGTAGCCTTCCTAGGATTGACCGGATGAAGTTTTTGCCTCACAGGCTTAGCATTTTCGTAAGTCTTGATCTCATGCTGGACAATAGATGGATCTATACTAGGCATTTCCTCATAGGACCAAGCGAATACATCCCTAAACTATTTAAAGAGATCAGTGTAAACCTGAATCTCTTCAGGGGAACATTTAGCTTCGATGAAGACATTCTCTATAACATTGGGATCTCTGGAAATGTTCACCGAGATAGTTGGAGAAATCACAGGCATGTTCCCTTTAGAATATACCTGTGTTGGTGCTAAAGGGTTCAGAACTGGATGAACAGGACCAGGAGACAAAGGACTTGGAAAACTTGATTCAACTTCACTCAAATCAGGTAAAAAGTAAGACCGATGATTAAAATAATCCCACGGTCTATCTATACTAGTCATAGCTTCCAGGATGGCCTCTTCAGATGGAAGAGTGGTATCAAGGCAATCCTGGGTGGAAGAAGAACTAAGTGTCCAAGCCGAAGCCACATCGCCATCCAACTCCTCTGAAGAAAGAGGAGCTGGAATGGACTCTGCAGAGTCTACAATAGATTGATAAGCAATCTCAGTTGCAGACATCGGAAATGCCATTCCACCCACTTGACCTTCCGCTAATGTGGAGGTAGGGGAAGGCAAGGTCCAAGGATCCGAAAAACAATGAGTTCTGAAGAAATCTCTTCGAATAGGAGCCCTGGAGGATGAAATTGCATTTATATGAACAGTAGGAGGTGGAATATCAAAATTACCCATCAAAGAAGAATACATTCCAACCCCTAAATTATCAACAGGCGGCTTGGCATTATCCACCTTTGGAATAGTTGAGTCAGTAGATGCATTCAAGTCTACAAGAGAACAGTCTAGTTGATCCACTGTAACAATCCTCCCTTCATGAGGGAAACAAATAACCCGAAATAATGAGGATGCAATGGCATCCATCTCATAAATCCAGTTTTTCCCCGATAGAAGGTTGTATTCCAAGCTTGCATCAACTATCTCAACCTCTATATTTACAGTTTTGCCCCCAACACAGATGGGAAAAGCTAGGAAAATACCATGCAGTCTATGAGAATGACCATCAAACGCAGTCAAAAGAGCAGCAGATGGAATAGCTGCGGGAGATCCAATTCCCTTCCAGCATGCGAGAGACATCACACATGTGGAAGTACCCTCATCAACGACCATTCGGAAAATATTGAATTTCCGGAGTGAAGATTTGATATGAAAATCCATATGATGGGGGAGAATATTTTTAAAATTAGACATATCAAATGTAATCACAAGAGATTTCTTTGGATCGACAGCCCCAATAGCAGTCAGCAGAGCACTACGCTGAGCTGGACAAGACTGGAGCACCTCAAGAGCCGACATGGCACAAGGACTCTGCGCCAGATCTTCCACAATAAAGTAGTTCTGGGCAGCCCTGCCATTTGGATTAATCATCGTATGCTTGGTAGATTTTTTTGGCATCCGAGGTATAGGCTCAACAGTAGGCTTCATAATATGAAGCGGCTCAGTACCATCAGGAGCACCCATGGCTTTCGAAGACTCATCTTCACCATAATCATGAGATCTCATGGCGATATCCACATGAGCAGTCATCATGTATATGTTTGACAGAGTTTCCCCTTCCTGGGTGCCCCCAGAGGAAGCCCTAGTATTTTGATTTGCGCCAACAACTAGTTGTTTCCCTTGGGGAAAAGGGTTTTTAAACACAACCTGGGAACTAGAAGAACCCTGCTGAGCTAGCAAGTGCTGTGCATCCTAAATTTTAGGGCAAAGGTGAGTAAGATGGTCTCCAGCGAATAACTTGCATGGAAACTTCACTTTCTTTTTATCCTTTGGACCCTCACCAACATGCTCGTTGGATTTATTTGCATTACCCTTCCCATTCTTGCCCTTTTTCTTATTATTTTTTCATCCCTTCTTCTTCCCTTTGGATTGTTCATTTTATTTAGGGTTAGAAGTCTGAACGACATTTATCGACAAAGATTGTGAAGGTGATAACTCAGCAGGCATAGCCTGACCAGAAGAAGCAGATTGTATAGACAATTGTTGCAATTGACTAAGCAGGTTAGCTACACCACTATTGATCGACCCAATAAGTCCGTCACCATGAGGACCGGGTTTAGTCTTGGATATGTCTAATTTGGAGCAAGGAGCATTAGGAAAATATTTATGAAGGACACTAGACTGAGAATATATCAATTCAAACTACTGGGCCCTAAAAATAGCCTGCTCCTCAGAAAATACCCTTGAAAGGGATACATCCTTAGAAATATCTGCCTGCAGAGATTTCAAAAACCATTTCAAAAGATATTCTCCTGGAATATAAGCTTTAATGAGCCTCTTCCTTCTCCTCCATTCCTGAATATGATCAGAAATTTGGGTTGTGTCATCCTGCTTAAAATTAGCTGGGAGTTCAGTCCCGGCATCACAACGGACAGGCAACTGGAAATGATTTAGAAATATAGTAGCCAGATCTCCAAAAGTAGCAAAACTACCCCTAGTTAACTCAATGTACTACTTGGCAGCATTTCCAGTCAAAGTGCGTTTAAACAACCTCAACCTAATCGAATCCTCGATCAGGGAGTTAGATGAACACCACAAATGGAAAGTGGTGATATGATCAGCCAAGTCCTCTCCATTCTTGCCTTCAAACTTTGTAATGTCTGAAGGTAGTTTGGTAGGAACCGGAGGCCACCCCAAACTATATCAGATCGGATCATTCGTCAATTTCGACAAATCTGGCAAGTTCAATGTTACCAGAAAAGGTAAACGAGGAGGAGCCTGAGATCGATCTCTGGGGACACCAAATATTCTCAAAAGAACAACTCGGATTTGATGAGGCACTGTGCCCAGAAGAGAATTTAGAAAAATACAAACACAGATCCAACATTTGGAGAAGGACCCCCTCCCAACATAGAGTTACCATAGACCGGACCAGTTGCCCCCCCCCCCGAAGTAGTGAATAAAGAGGAAATCCCTTGTTAGGGGTTCCAAGCATTAGAAAGTGGGGAAAAAGCCTGATAAGCACTTGACAAAGGGAAAGAAACATTCCCTTGTTGACCAGCGAGAAACTGATTCCCTGCCCCCACTGCTGTAAATACAGGGTTCCAACCTGTAAAGTTAGCCAAACTCTGACCTCCAGACCAAGGGTTAAAACTCTGAGTCTGAGAAGTAAAAGGAAAATACCCTAAGGAAGGATTCGAACTATGAATATGCCACTTCCGAAGGGGAACCCTTGAAAATAAGCTGACCCACTAGCCATGGAAGATATGGGTGCAGATGCAGTTGCAGCAGTGGAAAAGGAAAACGAAGGAATCCCACTAATGGGCATTCCAAAACAAAAGGGACCAGATTGAGAAGCTTGTGCTTGGGTGAAACCAGAGCCAAACACAGCAGTACTAGAAGCAATCGAAGATATAGAAATTGTGCCTCCTCCTTCTACTGAAGAAGGAGTCTGAATGCTTGCATCACTCAAAACCGCAGTCGCGTTCCCAGTCGTGGCCATCAAAAGGTATGAATAAGATGGATAAGGACTTTCTCATCTTTCTGACTCAGGTCCGATGTACTCAACAACAAACGGAGAATCAGAAGGAAGAGGAGATGGAAGTGACTCTGGAGACTGAGGTACTTCCTCTACTTCTACTTCTTCTTCTGCTTCTCTTGGAAATAAGATTCTTGAGGTGAGCAGAGTGCTCCTCTCGGAACCAAAACCAGAACCAAATACAGCACCTTCAAGCCCTAAAGGAGGATCTCTCTCTGCTGCGTCAAATACCACTGGGTGATATTCACTTGCTATATTACTCCTACGCCTTATTGAAGAAGGCTCAACACTTTCAGGAGATAACCCCCGAACTCTCCTCGATCGATGAGGCACTTGATCAACCACTTTAACAGATTAATTAGACTCAAAAAAGTATAAATCTAAGCAAGCTAGGAGAAAAGAGCACTCACTACAAAAATTCCTAAGATGCAACCAAGCAAGCAGCCTTCTGGTATTTCTGCTCCGGGTGATTAGGACCGGACACCAAAATACGAGAAAGCGAAAAATAGGACCTTCCGAAAGTAGTCTGGGATAATTACGGCCCAGGCCTACTAGAGAAGGTAATAGAAACAGTTATGCCGACCTCCTAACAACAACCTTTGCCGGTGCAAGTACCCAAGCTTCGCCGGGGCACCCTCCATAAGTACTGCTGGAAGTGATACGATGTCTGCCTCAGGTATCACGGGTATTCCCCCCCGCAGTCACCTGTGTGATGCCTAGGAATGGAAACTAAGGGAACCAATCCGTGTCAGTAGCCGGGCGGAATGGTCTTAAGGCAAGATCTAGTAAATCGGAGAGGGGGTATCTCTCTTCTCAACCTTCACTTCCCCTTTCGCTTGACTCTCTGGAGGAGAGATTTCCTGGTCCACCTAACAGTGTTGGATTTCGCTCATTTAATAAAATTCTATGTTTTAGTTTGAGCGTCCTTGGAGAGTTAACTCTCCACTCAGCTAATCCAAGGCCCTACAACCTAGCTAGTTGATGTATGACACTTAATAAAAAAACTTGCTAGTTTTTTTTAAAATTAATGCGCTTATTTTAGTTGGATGTTATATTAAGTCAAGGGAATATGGAAATGAAACTCGTGATGTTTTATGACGCAGAAAAGAAATTAATGAAAACCAAACTACATGCAGATGCAGTAATTGCCTTTCGATGAAAAGAAATTTCTACACAGGTTCTACGAGGCTATTTTTTCTTTTCAGATATCAAACCTCACACTCACAAAATTTATGAAAAAGACTACAAATGTTCAAGTGCACCTAATGAAAATTACTAAGAGCATGCCAATTCTAAGATGCAAAATCTAACAAAGCAAAGAGAAATTTCCAAGAATCCCCCAGTTCTATCACTTTTCCAGTTGTCCACAAAGCTAGTTCCCAAATCAGAAACTCTCAGTATAAAGACACCAAAATATGCTCGAGATAAGAGAAAGAAACCAATTAAAATTCCATTCCCAAATCAAGTCAGAAAACAAAGGTAAGAAATCTCAACAAGGCTTCAAAAGATGGAAAGAAACCCAAACAAAAATGCAAAACAAAGACAATGGCAAAACAAAATGTTTTTGAGCTGTTGAATTTTATAAAAAGAAGATTTCAAAAAGACAAAGAAGAACTATCCAATTTCCAAGACAAACAAACTGTGAATTTCAAACAAAACTTCAAAAAAATGCTCTAAATATTATAGTGCCACTTAGTAGCAAGATTTATACAAGCAAAAGGAAGACACGAAACTCAGTAACTCAGCCCAGAAGAATAGCACAATCTTGCAGCAAACAAAAATTCAAAGACCCAAAATGACTCTTCAAAAATTGCAACAAGACCTAGTCAAATGAAATCAAGAAAACCAACCGAAAAGCAGGCAAAAATTAAAGTGCAAAGCAAGACATAAAGTTAGGAAAGACCATATGAGCAAAAGCTCTCTGTCCTGATTAAGCAGAACAACCAAGAATCCCCAAAAAGAGATATTGGTACTCGGACTAGAAATGCAAGCACTACAAAAACAAGATTTTCCAAATGAGCCAGTCTTCAACTGAACAAGAGAGAAAAATACCAATAACCACTTTCAACACAATCCAGAGACTAAAAGGACACTGCAGGAATAGGTCTCCATAGGTAGAGAAGACCAAAAAGTCAAAAAATCAAAAATTTCAAAATTTGCCCAGGCATACACTACTTAGCAGTTTTGAAACAAGCGTGCATACGCGACTGTGGCAAAGGAAAAACGCGTATACGCGACTTCCTTTGACAAAACCTGCGTGTATACGCGTCTGTGTAGAGGAAAACTAGTGTATGGAAAAGTAAATAATGAAAAACAAAAATGGTCAAGCTTGGCTAAAGAACCAGGTCTTTAGTCTGATTGAGAAAAAAATAATTGGACTGGAAATAATGATTAAAACTGTCGGAAACCTTTAAAATAGCTGAAACCACCCAACATGGGAATCACAAGAATGCAATCCCTAGTGGAGTCGCCAGTTCTGTTTCAGGAAATAACTCCCTAGAAGTCGTTGGGTCAAAAAACTCCACAGATCAGGGCATGCCATTCAAGAAGGACTCACACAACCAAACTTGTATGCTAAAAGCTAGATATTATAGATTGTAGAACTCACCCGTAGATCCTACATTTGATGTAGATCCCATGGGGTCCGAACCCCCAGCAACCCTTCTTCCTCTTCAATCTGGAAATCAAGAAGAAACATGCACGAAAATCTAGTTGTACAGCATATATATTTCCTAAATGTCAGTGTAATCCATGTGAAACATCATATAAACAATAATAAATTCTTAATTAACAACCTTTTCACATATGAAAGCAGATATTAACACGTGAATTCGGGAACAAGATGGTTCTTCTTCATTAAGAACAGCATGTACAATAATAGAAAGGTGGAGAGATCACCTGAATCCTTCCATGATCTTCAAATAGACCATCGTCCGGATTCGTCCCGCCTTTGCCTCACTAGGATTCTTTCAAGACTTGTACACACGAGATGACATATAAGCTGATGAACATCTCCAGGAAACAAGGGTTTCCTGTAAAAATCTGGGAAGTGCAGGAGGCACGGGAAATCAGACTTGAATTGGGCTCCAACAGAGTATAATGTCTATAATTTTCTCCCTCCCTTAGGCTATGCATATGAGGGGCTTTTATACTCCCTCAAAGTAGTTTCAATCTGTTGGAAACAGTTGGCCACGGGCTGGGGTGGTTGAATTATAGGAATAACCATCAACCCAGCCTCGAAAATAGGGATTTTTATATTTTTTTTTATGATTTTAATGGCATATGTGGAAAAGTATCTCTGGACTCGCGTATACACGCGGGAAAGTCTGGGCATATCCGCGTATGGGATTTTAAACACTGTTTTTAATGAAATTTTATTCAAGTCTATGGGAATGGGTGCCCAAGGCCAAAGAGACAATCATGAATCACATGAGGGTGAAAAATGATGCTATAACAGCTTCATCTTCAATAATTTGGTGCTCCTGCAAGAAGGTATCGAACTCCTCCACCCAAGCTTTGGCTGAACATGTAGGTGAAATTTCAAAGGTAGATAAAAGAAATCTATCCTGCTGCTCTCTTCCCTTCACCTTGATCTTGCAAAAATCTAAAAAACTGAGATGATCTCGGAATTTTTTAGTTTGAGACTCATATTCCTCCAAGAAATTACTAAGAGTTTCCCTCCCAGCAACCTCCTCTCCTCTTCCCATATCTCTCCTAGCAATCCTGGGCATGTGACTGCACTGTGTGTTAGAGTGTGTGGCTTCTGGCTCACACTTCTCATATGACAATCTAGAGTTTTCTTTAGATTCAAACTCTTTCAGATATTCTTCATACATCTCCCTCCTTATCTTTTTGAAATCTTCATGAATATTGTGTACAGATTTAGGAAGAAGCTTTGCAAGCTTATCAGCTTTTTCTTCTCCTAAATATGGAGTCTTTTTCCTACTCATCTCTCTGTCTCCTTCTCGATGAGAATAGGAAGTGCAGAGTCCTTCCTCTTCTTTTTGCTTATCCTCCTTGGGGAGGTTCTTCATGGATCTAAAATATGATGAGATAAATCCTATCCTCTTCTTTGGCTGAGACTCATAGGCTGAGCCAAGATTGTAGCTCTGATACCACTGTAATATCCAAAAATAGGGAATTTCTACACTATCGGGAATATCTTAGGATATTCCAAATGTGGAGATCAACAATATGCAAATATAAAAATGAGATAGCAGTGTTGCATCAACTTCAGAAAATGATAGGAGAATTGATAGCCATCTTATTAAAACAATAGCAGCAGAATGTGTACAATATCTTGAGGAAAAATATACTCAAGAGAGGCAATAATTAGCCTCAAGAAGAAAGTACATAAACTATGACAAAGCACTGCTACACAAGAGCACCCAAGCTATCACTGCGAAGTTTATATGGGACACTACAACATGCTGAATGATAAAATAATGATATGACAATATCAGCTCAAGAAATGTGGGGGAGCAAGCTCTCAACCCCTAAAAACATTATTACAACAATCCTTAAAACGATTAGCTGCAATACATATATAAATGGAAAATCTGCAGAAATGTCGGAGTTGTAGGGTAGCAGTTGCAACTCAAAACTGGAAATAGAAGGAGATGGCTAAATATGATGTCCAATCTAAATCAAACCTCCTCCAATGGATCTCCCGAGTGCAAGGCTGATCCTAGCACTGAAGATCTCACCCTCCGAGATAGTGGTACAAACCCCCACTGCAGATACACACTGAAATAACGTAGTCTAGAGAAGGGACTGTGCTGTTGGTGATAGGAGAAGCTTGGTTGGATGCAAAAATATGCCAATCAGCTCTAGAAACCTTCCTCATTAACCTTCCTGAGGAATAGAAGCTCCTTCCTTTGAAATATGAGCCAAGGAATGGTGTTGTGGAACCCTCCACTGCAACACCCTGCAACACAATGTTATACTTTAGAAGAAATAACGTCGTGACTGAAAGGAATGTCTTTGGCTTTGAGCCTAGATGTGGAGAAATGAAGTGAAATCTTTCAATATGCCTCTCAAGAAGGAGAAGGAATCCTAAACAGGAATCCCTCATGCTAAATAGCACTGCAACTCAGCTAAACAGCCGGAGACTACAAATAGTCTACTATAACAAAATCAAAGTACTCAAAACATGTCTCTTTATGGCTGCTGTTTGGTCAATTTAGTGTGTCCTAAATTGCTAAAATAAATTATCAACCAGGGATTCGTAAGCTGACGAAGTGTGGCGCACTATATGTGCAAGATAACATATCTCTTACTTTTTGTCGTTTTTGGATTTTTATGAAATTCTAAAAGACAAGTATGGTTATGGATATTCAAGGCAATGATGTCCTTTATAATGATTTACCAACTTGAAACTGAAAAAAGGAATTTGAAACATACAATGACAAAACTTGAAAGGAAATGAAAATGTGCTACTGAAATGAAAAAGGTGCTGCTAATCTAATAAATCAAAACAATGAACTAGTGAGCATGAAACCAAACTATTCTTGCTGCTGTCTAAACACAAAAGAAACTATGCTGAAAGAAATCCAAAAGTTGCAATAAAGTAAATCTAAATCAAATTGCATCAACTTGTCTTCTGATCCCTCATCATTAGTCCAGCTATGATTTTCGGAAGTAACCATAAACAACTTGAGTAACTGATATCTAACTTGCAGAAAGTAAACTAATATCAAACCACACATTCATAATTCAATCCCTCACCATCAGTCCAGCTGTGGCTTTCGGAGGTAACCGAAGATGTCATGCACAATTTAATATTTCTAACTTGCAGAAAGGAAACTAATATCAAACTACACATCCATAATTCAATCCCTCACCATCAGTCCAGCTGTGGCTTTCGGAGGCAACCGAAGATGTTATGAGCAATTTAATATATCTAACTTGCAGAAAGGAAACTAATATCAAACTACACATTTCATAATACAATCCCTCACCATCAGTCCAGCTGTGGCTTTCGGAGGCAACTGAAGATGTTATGAGCAGTTTAATATATCTAAATTTGCAGAAAGGAAACTAATATCAAACTACACATTTCATAATATAATCCCTCACCATCAGTCCAGCTGTGGCTTTCGGAGGTAACTGAAAATGACATGAGCAATTTAATATATCTAAATCTAACTACTGAAGCAAATGTGCAAGACTGAAATAAACAAAGCAATACCGGAATTAAACAAAAACTAAAAAAAATAAATTAACAGCAGAACAATATTGATTCCATGTCATTAGTCAAAAGATATGCAAATGCCCGGGCTGCCATGAAAAATTATGCTAAAAGCTATGATTTCAGAAAGCAATCTAAGTAAGGAAATATGACAAAACAGAATTGAAAGAAACTTATCTAGAAAACATGTAAAAGCCTCATTGGATAGCAGGGACCCTCTGCTACCAATTTGGTGTAGTCCTTAGCTCCTTGAAGATAAGATCACAATAGCATCAAAGAACTAAGCTTCTTTATTCAAAAACTCATAAATCTACATCCCATTCCATCTTGAACTTTGTTACAAATCTACTTCCTCATTACTTTCTCATTACTTCTTCATTACCTATGATAGGAGAAAGCTTCTCCTATTTATACAAAATATGATGAGTCATCTCATTAATGGGAGTCCATGAATCTCTCCCTCCATCTCTAGAGTTACAATCAAAATAGGAAATGATAAGACACATGTCTTTCTAGAGTTTCACCACAACTTGAGGAATGAGACACATATCCTCTTAGAGTTTCAATACAACAAGGAAGTGAGACACATATCCTCTTGATCCCATAATCTTCTCCAACCAAATTCGAATTTGGCCTTAGAGTGCCACATAAGGGTCTTCTAGAAGTCTCCTTTTAACCCACACATGTCACAAAACTCATAACACATATATAGATACATGAAACTATGTTAATTTTCTAGTTTCTAATCATAAATTCACTTAAAATACATAAAATAAATAACTTTGGAAAACAAGGATCCTAACCCATATATTTATGAAAATGGTTACTTGATGTAGGGTTTTAGGTCAAATGGCTATGAAATAAGAACTAAATGGTTATGACATAATGGAAATATGTATGAATATGGAGAACATTTTTTAGACTCAACATACCCCCCAACTGAAGTTGTTGCATGTCCTCATGCAACCATTGCGATGATTCATTTGTCCATGAGTTGATCTTTTATGAGTTTTGACTCATATAGATTCATTCCAAACTTTGCTTCTTGATTTTTCCTTTTTGGCAAAGTATAATACATTTGATTGCAACATTTTTTTTTTTTTTCAATGGTTGGTTCTTGTGTAACAACCATTTTTTTTTTTTTTGAAGCATTGGTTCTTGTGTAACAATGCTTTATTTTCTTGTTGCATCAAAGTTCATGAAAACATTTAGAATCAATTACTTCATCAATGAATTGATCATTTGCAAGGCATATAATCTTTTGGATCATGTTGCAACAATAGTTGGTTGGGAAGTATATGTGGGTGGAAATGAAATGAAAATGTGTGATAGTATATGACATGTGGATATGAAATGATGTCCCTCCCCCCCCCAACTAAAGATACGGCAATGTGAAAAAGGGAGTGAGGAATTTTTCCAAAGTTACAATTTTAGCATTCTAATGAATTACATGACTAAAAATTATAAAACAACATACCTTCACTTACCTTAAATGTGGATGAGTTGTGTATGTGTGGTGGTTACAAAATTCTGATCATATTCTTCTTCAAGTGGCTGAACAAGAGGAGTCATGGATAAAGAGATGAGATGACTTTTTATTGCTTCTACTAAAACTTGTTGAATCTGCTCCAAAATGCTAAAAATAATAGTCTTCATGTCTTCAAAACTCATTGGCACAATTCCTACTATGTGAAAAGATGTTTTGATGTCGAACATAGTAGGAAATTGTTGACTTAGTGGCCATTAATGGATGCCACTAGTCAACACGAGAACTCTCACCATTGATGACAATGAGAGTCAAGATGCCTAAACACATCTTGCTAGGTACGAATGATTTTGCTGATATCGAGTCACCTAGAATATCTAACGAACAAGAGACATTAATGTATTCCCATTGTTTTTCAGCATGAGAACTTGCCATTAAGGCATGCAAGCCTCAAGGTGTTTTTACAAAGAACTTAGACTCAAAGGACTATGGACTCAATAATTTGCATTGCAGCAGGGCTTATTTGCGGAATGAAAATGACAAGAAATGGAAGATGGAAATGGAAGATGAAAATGGAGAGTAGAAATGGAAATGGACAATAAGCATGTGAATGAGCCTCTTGCTTTTATTTGTGGTTATGAATGGACAAAAAGAAATGGAAAGTGGATGTGAATGTAAATGGAAAATATGAAGTGAAATGAGGTGAATGGTTTATTATGAGGTATGGATGTGATGGAGACAATAGTATCTGAAAGTTTTTCAAGTGTTTGGATCTGATTTTACATCAGCATATTTCCTCTTTGTTGCCGATCATCCTCTTATGAAACAAATTGGTCTTTTAGAGAGACACCATTCTTTTGTAGTCATTTGTTCTTCCTCCTGGAACCTGCAAAAAAATTAATACTTCTTCTGCAATGGAATGTAAGATTATCAAAGGAGAGAGGTGATCAATCTCTCTAGTTATGATATTTACACACAAAACTAAGAATTTGTATTAATGAAACAAGTTCTCAAAGGAAAAATCAAAAGAATTTATATCTGTTTTGGAATTAGTGCCTCAAGTTGAATGTAGCTTCTTTTCAGCAATTTATTTCATTATTTACCATTTCAAACTCTAATGATGGATTTCTCATTGTGTAGATCTTGTTGAGATCTTTCCAACGATACTTGAATCATCAAAATCTGATTTTGTATGAGAAAGTTAGGTTGATTTGAACAATGAGGTTTTTCAGCTGCGGAATTGGACTTTAGCTGCGGAATTGGAGAACAGCTGCGGAATTGGACTTCAGCTGCGGAATTGAAGAACAGCTGCGGAATTGGACTTTAGCTGCAGAATGTCAACGGTTTCTGTAGCTAAAAATCTTGAATAAAAAGTTAGCCATTCATCTTTCATCATCAGTCCAAAATTAATTAATACCTTCAGAAAAACGAGCAAATAACTTATTCATTTCATTGATTCATTTTTTTTATTTTTATTTTTATTTTTTATTTTTTTAACAAAAGATAAATGCAATTTTTTTAAGTTTCAACAAATGATGCTAAATAAAGCAAACTCAGATACATTGACCAATCGTGACCTTGTAATGACCATAGAATGGTAAGTGAAGATCACATAAGATGAAAAATAATATATTGGTAAGCATTGAAGAACATAAAAGGCATGATTGCTATTTCAAAATAGAATCTTTCATCTCTTCAAAATTTATTTTTGTATCTGTTTGATCCTTGAGGACTATCACAATCAGTAACCGTTCAGGACCACCCCCCTCAGTTGGAATTCCAATTGCAGCAGTTGCCATTACAGACACGTTCAATCTCAATTGAGCTTACCTTTATGCTACTAAGGTTCATTGTGCCATCTACACGACCATGTGCTTGATAATATCCTCCTGTAGTTTGCTCAATTCATCCCCATGCCTTCTTAATGTCTTTCCATAGTGATGTGGCATCCCTTTGAAATAAACATCATAATGGTTGGTGTTTAATAATGTCGTTCAAGCACCAAAAATTGCTGGGCAGATGATAAAGGAGATATGAAATCCAACATTCAGAAAACGAAATTGAATTAAATTCAAAAATGAGTGGAATGTGGATTGAATGCCATGATAAGAGTTTGATTTCATTTTAGATTCTTCTTCCTAGAGATCAGGAAACCGAATTATCAATGCAGAGTGCTGTTTTCAATTTCTTCACTCAGAAAAAACCGTTTTTCCTCACGCGGCAGACAAAAATGGCCTTCAAAGAACCGCGAAATTCTCCCAGACCGCCACGAATTTTGTAAAACGATTTCTGGGTTATCTAATTGACCACATTAGCGAAAAAACCCATGTCGTGGATTTTCAAAATTCTTCCTCAATCGTTCAGAAAATGCGTTTCAAATTGACGTGTCAAAAATAGTTTGCGTTTTTCTGGGTTCTGCCTCAGCAACAAAAATCGTTTTCTTCAGAATGTGGTTCAAAATTGCATTTTTCTGAGAATGAAATACAACTTCTGGTTCGCTGATTTCCATATGTAAAGAGTGTTGTTATCCTGAGCATTCTTCAGTTCAGTCAAGGCACGTTTTTTCCCTCTTTGAAAATTTTGTCAATTTCAATGCCTTGTTCTCTTACATGCCATCTTATGAATTTGAAGGAACGTTTGGTGATGGCAGGCAGCATTGGCAATGATGACAGGCCTGGGATAATAAAAGGGATTGGCATTGACAGGTTTGAATGGTGAGAGATTGCACGAAGGCCTCACAAATTCTTTCAAGGATTTGGGGAGTTTGATGATGTCTTTTCCAGCTCGAATCCTACGGGTCAATAATGCTGTCATAAGCTCTGAAACACTGCAACCTAGCAGCTTTGCAGCGTCTCTAACTCCATAATTTTCAACTTCTACGTGATTTTTATTATCAGAAGCAAAAAAACCTGATGTTTTCGAGCCATAATACAGCTGCAAGCATCGTAAATGGTTGAATTTTATGTTTTCTGTTGAGAGTAATTCATTTTTTTTTAAAATTCCATGGCCATTTCATTTTGTTTATTGATTTGTTATTGTTTTGTTTTGTTTTTTTTTTTTTGTTAATAAAATTTCACATGTTATATTTTTTTTTTAAATTAAAAATACACATGTATATTTTACTAAACAAAATGATTTTTTTTTTTTTTTTTTTTTTGTTAATAAAATTACATATGTTAAATTTTGAAAAATTAAAAATATACATATGTGATTTACTAAACAAAACAATTTATTGAATTTTTTTTTTTTTTTTAAATGGTTTGTTATTAAAATTATATATATATTTTCAAAAATAAAAATATACATATATATCTTAGTAACAAAACAATTTAATTTTTTTAATTTTTAATTTTCATTTATTTTTAATTGATTTGTTTAATAAAATTAGGTATGTGATATTTTCAAAAATTTAAAAATATACATATATATTCATTAAACAAAACAATTTATTGAAATCAAAGTTTTTCATGAAAACAACTTTTTTTTTTTAAATTGTTGAATCAATTGAAATGATGAAGTTTTATTTTGTCTCTTTTTTTTTTCACATAACAATTCTTTTTCTAATCCTCCAGATCACACAAAGTGCAAGAGGAGAGCATACTCAAGAATTATCGAATTTTTTTTACATAACAATTCTTTTTCTGATCCTCCAGATCACACAAAGTGCAGGAGGAGAGCATACTCAAGAATTATTAATTTTTTTTAGATGTAAGAAATAAGGCTACCTAGTTACACTTCCCCGGCAACGGCGCCAAAATGTTTGGTCAATTTAGTGTGTCATAAATTGCTAACATAAATTATCAACCAGGGATTCGTAAACTGACGAAGTGTGGCGCACTATATGTGCAAGATAACCTATCTCTTACTTTTTGTCGTTTTTGGATTTTTATGAAATTTTAAAAGACAAGTATGGTTATGGATATTCAAGGCAATGATGTCCTTTATAATGATTTACCAACTTGAAACTGAAAAAGGAATTTGAAACATACAATGACAAAACTTGAAAGGAAATGAAAATGTGCTACTGAAATGAAAAAGGTGCTGCTAATCTAATAAATCAAAACATTGAACTAGTGAGCATGAAACCAAACTATTCTTGCTGCTGTCTAAACACAAAAGAAACTATGCTGAAAGAAATCCAAAAGTTGCAATAAAGTAAATCTAAATCAAATTACATCAACTTGTCTTCTGATCCCTCATCATTAGTCCAACTATGATTTTCGGAAGTAACCATAAACAACTTGAGTAACTGATATCTAACTTGTAGAAAGTAAACTAATATCAAACCATACATTCATAATTCAATCCCTCACCATCAGTCCAGCTGTGGCTTTCGGAGGTAACTGAAGATGCCATGCACAATTTAATATATCTAAATTTGCAGAAAGGAAACTAATACCAAACTACACATTTCATAATACAATCCCTCACCATCAGTCCAGCTGTGGCTTTCGGAGGCAACTGAAGATGTTATGAGCAGTTTAATATATCTAAATTTGTAGAAATGAAACTAATACTAAACTACACATTTCATAATACAATCCCTCACCATCAGTCCAGCTGTGGCTTTCGGAGGCAACTGAAGATGTTATGAGCAGTTTAATATATCTAAATTTGCAGAAAGGAAACTAATATCAAACTACACATTTCATAATACAATCCCTCACCATGAGTCCAGCTGTGGCTTTCGGAGGTAACTGAAAATGACATGAGCAATTTAATATATCTAAATGTAACTACTGAAGTAAATGTGCAAGACTGAAATAAACAAAGCAATACCGGAATTAAACAAAAAAAACTAAAAAAAAAATAAATTAACAACAGAACAATATTGATTCCATGTCATTAGTCAAAAGATATGCAAATGCTCGGGCTGCCATGAAAAATTATGCTAAAATCTATGATTTCAGAAAGCAATCTAAGTAAGGAAATATGACAAAACAGAATTGAAAGCAACTTATCTAGAAAACATGTAAAAGCCTCCTTGGATAGCAGGGGCCCTCTGCTACCAATTTGGTGTAGTTCTTAGCTCCTTGAAGATAAGATCACAATAGCATCAAAGAACTAAGCTTCTTTATTCAAAAACTCATAAATCTACATCCCATTCCATCTTGAACTTTGTTACAAAAGACTTCTCTACTACTTTTTCATTACTTCTTCATTACCTATGATAGGAGAAAGCTTCTCCTATTTATACAAAATATGAGGAGTCATCTCATTAATGGGAGTCCATGAATCTCTCCTTCCATCTCTAGAGTTACAATCAAAATAGGAAATGATAAGACACATGTCTTTCTAGAGTTTCAACACAACTAAGAAATGAGACACATATCCTCTTAGAGTTTCAATACAACAAGGAAGTGAGACAGATGTTCTCATGATCCCATGATCTTCTCCAACCAAATTCGAATTTGGCCTTAGAGTGCCACATAAGGGTCTTCTAGAAGTCTCCTTTTTGACCTACACATGTCACAAAACTCACAACACATATATAGATATATGAAACTATGTTAATTTTCTAGTTTCTAATCATAAATTCATTTAAAATACATAAAATAAATAACTTTGGAAAACAAGGATCCTAACCCATATATTTATGAAAATGGTTACTTGATGTAGGGTTTTAGGTCAAATGGCTATGAAATAAGAACTAAATGGTTATGACATAATGGAAATATGTATGAATATAGAGAACATTTTTGAGACTCAACAGCTGCCTCTTCCTCATTTTATGCAAGTGAATGTCTCTTTTCCCTGGACCCCACACATTAGGGTTTCTTCCACAAGTGATCTTCCTCCCTCTCAAACTGCGTTGTCTTCACAAGCAATCCACACCCTGTTAGGTAGCGCTGTTGACTTGGTCAAACTTGACCTTGTCCTCATGCATTTGCCCCTTTTCACACTAGAAGGTGAAAAATAAAGCTACTCCATAGATCCATTTCACACTATGAGGGATTTATTCCTACGTATGGGTCTCTTTACCCATTTTATTCACCTCCTAGATGATATAAGAAAAAATTACTATTCCAATTTGCTGCATACAAATTTTGGAATATTACATCTTTTTCGATTACAGCTAACAACAATGGATTGATCTTTCTGAGCTTCTGTCTGTATGGTTTGAGCTCTTCCTTCAATGCAATCTTATGTTGAATAATGATTTTGTCATATGTTTTCAGGTCTCCATATAACCATGAAAACACATCCATATACTTCTTAAAAAGATCAATGTATATTTCTTTGTAGTTTTTGGGAACCCATTTTTATAATTTCACTATTTTGGGCTCTTGTTGAGTTCCAAAATTACAATATTCCATCTCTTCTTCTTGATGTGTTTTCTTCAAATCAGCATCAACATCATTAGCATTGAACAATCTTTCAAGGGGAACCAACCCTCTAGGGAGAAAATTATCTTTCAATTGGATGATCTTCTGTTCACATATTGACTGCTTGAGGTTTCTTATTTCTGTTCTCTGCTCTGTTTTTTCTTCCTCTTGGTATATCTCAGCCTCTTCAAAGTTTCCAATAATTGTCAGGAGCTGATTTATCTGTTCATGATCATCAAACACCTGCTAGTGTTTCACATTGTTAGGGATAGAAGGCTTATGTCTAACTTCAATTCTGTACCTTAGCCGGGGATTTATGGAAGGTTTGAAGGTGCTAGCTGCAACTGCTGAAGAATAGTCCAACCTATTCTCTTCCCTAAGAATATAATGAAGATTTAAGGCTTCAAAATAGTTTTCTATCAGATTCCAAACTTCATTCTTGTACGATATTCATCTTAGATTCTTGGTTTGACAATGATTCTTAATCTGCCTTATAATCAATTCAAAGCCACCAAAAATTGAAATGCATTGAAATCCCGTTTGTCTGGAAACTTGAAGGCTTGATATTAAGGCCTCATACTCAGCCACATTTTATGTTGAATCAAATTCTAGTTTAAAAGAGAAAGAAATGAGGTTACCTTCTGGTGATATCAGCAAGAATCTAGTGCCTGCACCCTCCTTGGAGTAGGCACCATCAAAGTAGCACTTCCAAATCTTCCTTAAGTGTAGCCCATTATTTAAAACTACTAAAGAGAGTTTCTTGCCTATGTTTTCAGCAAATTCTACATCTTCATGCAACATAAAACAAGAAATACCTTCTATTTCTTGACTATAAATGGGGGAATTTCCTACATCTTTCTTAGAGATGGTCTTCACAAACCTTGTTTCCTGGTACAATCTCCTTTCTTCCCCATTAAAAACTAGAATGATAGCATAAGTGGAATCTAAATTTAGTACACCTCCCAAAATATCTCCCCAAGACCTTGAAAGGAGCATTCCAAACCTGGCTGGGATGTTAGCAACCACTACATCCATGACTATACTGTTCACTGGGATTTGTGCCAACGAAACTGCTACATATTTAATCAACCCAACACATTTCACCCTTCTGAAATAAAATGAATACAGATCCATATAAGGTTTGGTAATCTGTAGGTTAGGCTCCTTCATAACAGACAATGACATGAGGTTATGGGATGCTCCCGAGTCTAGCATGCAATTATGTAGAGTAAAATCATGAAGCAACAAAGAAATATAGAAGGGTGGAACAGAAGGATCTACTTCTTATACATGAGGGCCACAGGTGACCACTGGATTTTCTTCTTGTAGGTTCACTGTGTCACCTATATCTTCCCCATGTCTTATAAACTCTGAAATTTCTTTCTTGTAAGCTGGTATTTTAGCCAATTCTAGAAGAGGTACCTGAATTTTAACCTTCTCCAACTCTTTGGCCAAACTGAAGGCATGCGTTTTCTTAAAAAATTTTTTAGGTTCTTCTTCACTCTTTCTAGAATCTATCACTTGTTTGATTACAGGAACAACTCTCTCTAGAAAATTAGTGTCAGCTGATTTGTCCTGGGAAGATTTAGCTTGCAAAACATTTCTTCTCTTAAGTGAGTTTGTAGGTTTTTTCCCATTACTCACCTGTTTCACACGGTCATTTTGTTATGGAGTCGTCCTTGGAGGAGGAATGGAACCTTGTTGTTCACCTGCATTATCCTGCACTCTAGATCTCTTTCTAGACCTTAAATCAGACGTTTTATGTAACTCAGCTTGCATGAAGTCTGTGAATTGTCTATAGTATTGATCCATATCATCTTGATCAAAATATACATCATCTTGAACATATTATCCCTCATAATCTTCCTCTTCATCGTCTTCTATTGCATATGTAGCAGATACATGATCCTCGACATCCCTTTGGTCATCTTCTTTTTGCTCTACGGGTGCTGCTTCTATATACAACAGTGCTTGAAATTGGTCTTGATCTCTTCTTTTCCTCTGCAAAATTTTCAGGGGATGTCTTCTAAATTAAGGGTTGAAATGCCCTCAGTTTTGTTGTATGTTCCTTTGGGAGTTTTTATTTTCCAAATCTATCCTAGATAGCTTATTTTTCAGATTTTTTATCACCTTTGCCATATATAATATCTTCTGATCTTGCGATGATTCTTATTTTTCATACCCTTTCTCTTGGGCTGGTTGTTTCCCCTTTTCCTTTCCAACTGTAGTTGTATTAGCTTAAATCTCTGAAGTGTATGTCTATATCTGCTCAAGAGTAGGGGCTCTTCTTTCTCTCAATGTAAAGCTAAAATTAGCTTCAAAATCCCCCGCAAAAACTATCTTTGCTCCTATAAGGGGGCTTTCATCTCTATAGGTAAACTATTGTACAATTTATTGATTCCTTTTACAATCTCAGAAATGTCTTCAATGGGCCTTCTTTTAATTGCATTAAAATCTGTCAATGAGTAACCATGATCTCTCTTTTCTCCCCATATTTGAGTGAATCTATTTTCTAACTCTTCCCAATTATTTATGGAACCATTTGGTAACCCTTTGAACCATTTTATAGCCTCTCCATCTAGACACTGCACAAATAGTCTCATCACAACATCAAGGTGTTATAAATTCAAATTCTCAGAAAAAGTGCAAAACAAAGCTAAGTTTTATTCTGCAGTTCATTTTTGAAGTAATTTGAGGTATTATTGAGGCATGGAACTCATTGGTTGTGAACGATTTAGTGGAGCATATATGTTCGTTAAGAAAGATGGTACTTCCATATTCACAACTTGGTTAACTTCTCCTTGGGCAGTTGAGGCCGATGAACCTACCGTGAATGTGAATGAAGTTGGAGGTAACACTGATATGGGAGTGGGTTGATGAATAATGGAACAAGAACCGACAAATATATTTGGCTAAGCTTGAGTGAAGGTAAAAGAAACAGACATGAAAGGATGTTCTTCTAGCTTAGGTCCTTGAAAATAAATGGGTGTGGAAGGAGAATCCTATTCTAAGAAAGAGAGTTCCATAAAACTATATTCAAACAAAGGGTTATGAGAACTGCTACCAGGAGCATAAAATGTAGGATCGAGTGTTGAAGGAGTTTGAGGTTTCTTATCCCTTTTGGAATCCAATATTTCTGGATATGGGAAAGCAAGGACTATCTGCTATGAGTTATCTGACCTCATGTGAGGCCTTTTGGAAGCCATAATTTTGAAAATAACAAACACAGCTGAATATTTCCTCCTCACCTAACAACCAGAGGAAATAATGCAAAAAACCCAGGGAAAATAAACTATGTTTCTTCATCCCTGGCGACGGCAACAGAAAATGTTGTATCTCAAGAAACAATCCCTTCACCGTGGTAAGGAATTAATGCTTAAGATATTTTATAAATGTATGTCACAATTACCCTATCAAATGGCCTTTGTTTAACACCCTTGGAATTCAGTTACTTAATACCCTCAATAATATGATATAATGAAAGCCTTCACAATGCAATAAATTGTTGATATTCAAATGGAATGAAAAGAAGAACTGTAAAGGAAAATCTAAATGATATGTTGAAAACACAGAATCTACCACTTCTAAGTTTCAGAGGAAATTCATGGAAAAGAAGAAACTCGAAATAATATGCTGCAATCACAGAATATATTACTTTAAAGTTTCATCAGAAGTTTGTGAAGAGAGAGGAGATGAGGTGAAGGAGTGCAAATTAAGGTGATTTAACTCTTACTCACAGATGTAATTAAGAGACCGATTGCTACATTACTTCACTTCATTCAAAGAGGAATAGACACAGAGTGAAACAGGAAATATGTATCAACATAAATAGGTGTAGGAAACTTGATCTTCTTTCATTAATTTCTTAGAGAATTCAGTTCTAAACTAAAAGTCCTCTAGAGGTCCAAAACTTGGAACCCCTTTTATTTATTTCTATCTACTTAAATACATAACAGTGGTTCGTAACTGTTGAAATTCTTGAAACTATTCGACTACCTAAACTGTTAATATTACTTGTGAAATCAGACTTGAGAAAGAAAATTAAAACTAGAAATTTAGTTTGTTTTGTTGAATCTGTTATTGCTGATGCGTCCTCCCGAAGTGCCGAGGTGGCCTTTCTGGTCATGATGCAATGATTGCATAGCTCTAAAACGACGCCTCAATGTCCGATTTGACCCAGCTGTCATGCCCTGAACAGTGCCACTATATGCTTTTCTGTCTGACTTTGCCTATGCCCCTGTGCTTCAAATGTTGTTAATCATATCACCTGCTACCTGACTCTATCTCTTCTCCTTTGTTCTACGTCGGGTCAATTAACCGAGTTTTTTTGTCATGTTCTTCCTATTTATTCCTTGCCAATTCGTTTCATCGGTTTCAAATTATAACGCTCTTTTATTCCTTCAAAACAGTTTAACAAACGAAAATGACTTACTTCTGGATCTGAAAACCTTTGGAATTCACCTTTGAAACTGTGTGGCATCTGCCTACACATCGCACTTCAGAGACTTTAGCAATTATCTCCTGCGGTTATCCTTTAAAATTCGTGACTTGCGATCAGGCCCCACTGCATCGCATATCGCACTTCAACGCTTTTAACATTTACCTCTGTACTTATTCTTAAGACTTGTGATTTGCGCTATGTGCTCGGGTCCCACTGTCATTGCACTTTGACAAATTTAAATCTTACATCTACACTTATTTGTTAAAACTTGCAATTTGCAATCGAGCCCCACCACATCGCATATCACACTTCAATGCTTTTAACATTTACCTCTCATGCATATCCTTTGAAACTTGCGATTGGCAGTTTGCGATTTGATCTCCGCCATTTATCTCACAGCCCCAGTTCTGCGCTTTGATCCTGACCATCCTTTTTTCCCTTTGCACCTCCTCAAAAACTCTTAAGTGTCTAAGGGAAATACGCCATTTCTCTATCTTCTCTGTTTTGAAAGTAAAGAGCATGGGCTCCAGCTATCACCATGTAATGTCTTCATTGAAACCTAAAACCACATGCGGGGGCACTTAGGCAATTTTTGGAATTTGAAGAGAGTGTTCTCGTGGTTGATTTCAGCCATCGATTTGTAGGTCAACAGATTTAATGAGACCACTTGCAAGGCACTCCTTGGTATAAATATCATGCAATTTGAGCTCCCGGGTTGCCATTGGATCTGGGAAAAATTCAATTTTTTCTACACGTGAAAGAGCCCGAATCGACCCACGTTCATATCTCATCACGTAATATTAATGTATCAACAGATAAATCAAAATTCTTCTTTGACATACAAGATTTTACCTTTTCTAACATAGATGTTTTTTTTGGTGTTTTTGAAGAATATTTCAAAGGTAAATGCAAATGAGCCACCAAAAATATCATCCATTGAAAACCCTAAGAGATCCTTTGTCTCTTCTATGGCCACAAATATGGCATCAAACCTTGATGGAAGACTTCTTAAAAATTTCTCAACTACTCTCCTTTCTTCAAGTGTCTCACCATGAGACCTGATTTCGGTAACCAACCCAATCACATGTGTAAAGAATTGGTCTATATTCTTAGACTCTTTCATGCATAATGTTTCAAAATCTCTTCTCAAAATTTGTAGTTTTGTTGTCTTCACCTTTGCCATGCCTTGGTAGGTTGTCTGGAGGGTATCCCATGCCTCCTTGGACTTTGCTACTGCTGCAACCCTTGGGAAAATAATTTCATGCATGGCTTGAAAAATATAGAAGAGGGATTTGGAGTCTTTCTTCTTATTGTACCTCAAAAAAAATCTTTCTGCTTGTGTCAAAGCATTGTATGCTATTGCATCTGCTGGTTCTTGGAATCCATTCTCCACTAGCTCCCAAATATATTTTGAGGAGAACAAGGCCTTGACTGTAATATCCCAACGATCATAATTATTCCCATTAAACTGTGTTATTTGTGGATTAGTCAAGCTTGTTATTTCTTCTACCATTTTCACTGTGTCAACATAAAACCTTCTCAATGCTAGAGAATCTGCTTCTCAAAACAAACATTCAGCTCTTCAGTAAAGAACACTTTCTTTCACTAGAAGAGTCTAAACTCACTCTAATACCAATTTTGAAAATATGGTATGCTACGATATCATGTTGAGAACATACACGAATGCGACAAGATGAAAATAACAGGGGAATTTATTTTTCCCTCAATGCATAATTTTCATAGAATGTAGAAATTAAATAAAAAAATTACATCACAGTTTCACGAGATTACAGAGCCACACACAGAGATGAAAACCAAAGAGAATTATATTTAATTTATTATGCTTCAGCGGGTTTCTCTACATATTTCTCTCCTTACAAAAACATATGAAAAACATCCTACTTAATACAAAAAGGCAGAGACTGAAAATTCAATGCTAATTCAATGCTTAAACGAATGGGTAACCACCAATCGTCCTTCTGCCGTGAAATTCCTGACTCCTTTTCCTTCATAAAAAAAGTTCACATATCATTGTACGCCTAACTTGAAATCCTTCAGGTTTCAGCGTTGGACCGTGTCACATCTGCACCCACATTACATATCATATTTCGATGATGTAAAAACTTAACTTGGGTACTATCCTCCTGAGCTTTCAAAATGCGATGTGCACAGGTCGCGACATTTAACCTTTCACACCGCCCAACACTTAACCATGGAAAACTTAAGAAATTGTGATTGCGATGTGCGATGGTGATATCACATCGCACCATCGCAAGATTTGGAAATAGAGCAAAAAGGTAAGGTCTAAAATGTGCGAAGCGCTAAATGGTGGTCAATGTGAAACAACAAAAGGTAAGGTAAAGAAAAAAAACAAAATTTCATTGCAAAAATGATAATGCGTTTGAGGAATCCCACCAATATCTCATTGGCAGAGATTTATGGTTCGGCAACGCATTATGCAGAAAGGCTTAAGCTTGCGAGATGCGCAGTGAGGGCAAGAGGTAGGTGAATACGACAGTAAAGGGAATTAAATGCAGAGTGATAGGCAGGTACAATTTCAAAACATGAAGAAGATTTGCATGAATTGAATAAGCTTGTAGACGTGTGTTTGTCCTTGTCTGCAAAAATATTTAACTCAAGTGTGGCTGCTGCTAGTTTATTCATGGTGGTGGTTGGAGTAATTTCCAACAGGGATTAAAATATCATCAATGCCAGTATAAAAAAAAATATCCCACATATATATCACCAAAGGAGCTCCAAACCATTTATAAGTGTAGATAAATAAACCCTTTCCCAAGGTAGGTTACGAATTCTCTCTTAATGTGACATAGTAATCGCGTATTCGAAAGAAGTGACTTGTTTGTAAGATAAAAGAAGGTCTGCGGGTCAGGATGCTTACAAAAAAGAAGGTCTGTGGGTCGAGCTGCAGAGAGCAAGTCCTAGAAAGACAAAATTAGATAAACAACTAGACAAATTTATCAGTTTACCAATTGAACTCAATAATATCAGTGCAAACATTTGCCATTTCCATGTTTGTGTGACATATAGTGAACATTTTCCATTTCCATGTTTACTCAATAATAGCCATGGAAAAATTTTCCATGCCCATGTTTGTGTTACATATAGACGCTATGATAAATGTGCATGTGCAAGAAAACATTAGATCCCATGTCCATGTTTACTCAATAATAGCCATGCAAACATTTTCCATGTCCATGTTTGTGTGACATATAAACATTATGATCAATGTGCATGTCCAAGAAACCACTAGAGCTAATACTCAAATGATATAGGTTTGCTTCCACCACCTCTTTCATATAGGCCTATACTATAAGATACGAGTTATGGTCTCAAAATTCTAGGAATAGCGAGCCAAATATATAAATTAAATATTTTGATGTGGTTTCTTGTGTTCCTCTTTTAATTCGATAGTAAGCCAAATATATAAATGCAATGTTTTGATATGGTTTCTTATGTCCCTCTTTTAATTAGATAGCGAGCCAAATATATAAGTGCAATATTTTGATATGGTTGGTTGTGTTCCTCTTTTAATTGGTTTTCCCTTTTTGGTAAACACAACTATTGTGGAACAGGTTCTATTTCCATAAAAATTAAACTTAGGATGGGATAAAGACTCAAACTATGATTCTTTTTGTTCGAGTTTCAAGAATATGAATGTAGCCCATATGTTGAGCTTAAATTGTCTCCTTAGAAATTTATATGAAAAATAACACTAATACCAACCAACCAAAATAAATCTTTGTTAGAAATATTGTCATTGATGGCAAAGGAGCAGAAAGGAGTAGAACCATAATTATCATTGAGAAAAAAGGAGCAGATCAGGATCAGCTGCATTATAAAGGAGAAATAAGGAAAATAAGACAAATTTTAAGTGGAGAAGCATAAAATAGAGGCAGAGGATCAAAAAAGAGTAAAAGAGAGGTAGAGGAGAAGCATTAGAGGCAAAGGAGCAAGGCATAGGAGCACCAAAGAGGCATGGATCAACAACAGAATTATCATTAAGGCAAAGGAGTAGATAGGAGCAGTAAAAAGGCAAGGAGAAGCATCATAATATTTATCAAGGAGCAAAGGTAGCAAAGGCAACAAAGGAAGCAAAGGAAACAAAGAAGCAAATGTAGCAAAGGAGCAAAGGAAAAAAAAGAGCAAAGGAAACAAAGGCAACAAGCTTGGGTCAAGCCATGAACATATTGAATAAAGTTATGCACGAGTGGGAAGAGTCATGAACGCGGTAATACAAGTAATGAATGCCTTCAGCAAATGGAGAAATTCGTTAACGCGTGGGTCAAGTTGGCAAACCGGGTTAAAGGTTGAGAGATGGATGGTTAAGATAAAATCATAGTATTGAAGTTGAGGATGGATGGACAAGATCATGCTACAGAGTGAAGTGAGATTGACAGTCAAGATCATATCGTGAGCATAAAGTAGGAGAACAGACAGTCGATATTATATCACATTCGGCCATAATATTGTTAGCGCACATCACTATCGGGGATTTTTATATTTATGTGTTAACTTATGGAAAGTTAATTTTTTTAAGTTGCAATGTGATAAGAAGTGGGGTTTGGGATGCGATGCGATCGCATATCGCATATGATAGGGGGAACCTTGTTATTTCTATGAGCTAAATCTTGTGACATGCGATAAAGTATTCGTAGTGATTTGCGAAATCAAAAAATCACAAACATTGTGATATGGTTAAAATTGTGATATTATGATGGGCCGACTTGAGATGACGTGGCAGTGATGTGGCAATGACATGGCAGTGATGTGGCAATGATGTGGCAGTGACGTGGCAGTGAAGTGGCAAGGTGATGTGGCACGATAACGTGGAGATGATGTTGACCTAGCCCGCGTATCACACATCACAAGCTCAGGAGGATAAGAACTCAAGAATCATGTTAAAATTTTGAAGTGTGAAATGCAATAAGAGTATCAGATGCGATGTAGTTTCAAAGAAATAGTCTAAAGAATTTCAAATCCGAAGGTATAAATTTTCCCTTTGAGAAATCACATCAGGGTTTGGAAGAGCTATGTATAACAAGAAACACATAAGAATGCCGATGTGCGAAGTGTGATAATGAAGCGGACGCAATGCAGGTCAATGCTGAAGCCTAAAGGATTTCAAGTCCGGGAGTATGGGTTTTCCCTTTGTTAAATTGCATCAGAGAGAAAAGGAGGAATATAATGTAAAACAAAGGAAACACCAAAGTGCAATAAGTGACCGGATGCGATATCGTACAGAGGTAAATATTAATATGTCTCAAGTCCAATCTAACAGAGGTTTATGAGTAAAAGTCTGAACGTGGGCAAAAGGAGACTCAGGTAAGTGACCTGACATAGAGTAAAGGATCAGGTGAAGGTTGAACACTACAAGCATGAGCATAAGAGGCAGAGTCGATAAAAATGAGATATGGTGGCACTGTTGGAAATGTAACAGCTTGGTTGAGTCAGGCCAAAAAGCGTTTGTGCAGAACTGTTATGATATAAGTGAAGAAACAGAAAAGACAGTGACAACAACAGAAAGGACAAACACACAACAAGCCAAGAGCTGAAAGGGATGATTGAAATATACTTGTTGTAACTATAAATTTAAATTCATTGATTATTTTATATTTTTTTTTGATGCAAAGGCAAGTCTCCGTAGGCATAGGAAAAACTCCAATGAGTGTTGTAATAATTATATCTGATGTAATAACTTAAACTGAAGTCTAAGGAATCGAATGGGTGGAAGGCATAGGGTTAGGTCTGTTCACTTTGTATTCCCTATAGAATGCAAACAATCATGTAGTTATTTTTATAAAACAGGTAATATCCGTGTGCATAGAGATGTTAAATAGAGAGCAGCAGAATTGAAGAGAGATGAAAAATGTAACAGAGTTATAGAAGGTGAGAGAGCAAAAGAATCAGGGAGAGCTAATAGAGATGTTGTGCACATGAGGAGTTCATATGAAGCATATATAAAGGCTGAAGAGGTAACAATGGAGTAGGAGTATAACAGAGCTGATATCTAGGTAAATCAACATTTTAGTTTCATGTTGAGTGAGGGGATTACAATATCCTTTCAAGTTGTAGCTTGATAAATTTCCAGTTGGAGCTGGTTGAGGTAGGAGCCCACTATGGGTTGTAGCCTGTAGAAAATGCATGGGAGTCGGTGCTTCCATTTAAATTTTTAGCTTGATAGATGTCTAGTTGGAGCTGGTTGAGGTAGGAGGCTCCTGTCAGTTGTAGCCTGCAGAAAATACATGGAAGTTGGTGCTTCTATTTCAAGTTGTAGCTTGATAGATGTATATTTGGATTTGGTTGAGGTAGGAGCCTCCTGTGGGTTTTAGCTTGTAGAGAATATATGGGAGTTGGTGCTTCTATTTCAAGTTGTAGCTTGATAGATGTCCAATTGGAGCTAGTTGAGGTAGGAGCCTCCTGTGGGTTGAAGCCTATAGAAAATAGATGGGAGTTAGAGCTTCCTTACAAGTTGTAGCTTGCAGAAATTGAGGTAGGATCCTACAATAAATCAGTGTTGAAAGGGAGTAGGACCTTTCCTTTGCATCACAACAATATTAAGATGTGGTTTTATCCCTTATGGGTTTCCACTTATATCTGGTGTCTATGTGCTTGACGATTATGTGTTGATGTAATGTTTTAATCTTCTTAATCAATTTTTTTCCACACATTCAATTTGTTGATTCATTATGTATTAAGCTTCTTATAAAATGAAGTAGTTAATGGGTGTAAGGAAAAGAGTTTTAAATGTCCATGAATTTACTAAACTGATTTACCGGCCCTCTCAGTTTAGCTAAGGGTTCATCAATTTGTATCAGAGCCGATTCCTTTCGTGTAAGCCTAATAGATTGAAGGAGATCTAGTTGAGTCTTGGGCTATCAAAATATACCCATGTTGAGTACAGCAAACTTTCCTGAATAGAGAGATAAGGTTAAAACATGTTTAATGGATTATGAACCTTGGGTATGGAAGCCTGTATGTGATGGTTAATGCGTAGACTCTCCCTCTTTGCAAGAAAAATAGTGGAATGCCAAGGAAAAATGTGTGATATATAAAAACCTTCATAAGAAGTATCTTGATTCAATAATGGATTTAACTTATGCAAAAGGAATTTGGAATAGATTTAATCTCATGCATTATCAAGAAGTAGAAGATAAACAATAAGAAGAATAAAAATCCCTTTCAAAAGGAAAATGGTCAATCAAATGAGATACCTACTAGGGTGAATGGATGTGATTTCCATGAAGAAAGTAAAGTTGAATAAAAAGCCAAACTTGACATAGCGTTGACTGAAATAGAAAGATTTAAGAATGAAAACAAAGACCTTAAGACAATGGTGCAAATATGTGATGAGAGATAATATGAAGATAAGGAAGAAATTGTTGGCCTGAAGGAAAAATTTGAAGAAGTAATGAGTTTAGGAAGAATGATTAATAACCAGCTCAAGGAGAGAGATATACAATATGAAAGACTAGAGTCTAAAATCATTTTGGCTAGAAGACAACTGGGTGAAGAAGAATCTAATTTTGTTAGAAGACTGGAAAAAGTCACATGTAAGCACAAAGGTAAGCTTCCATTCAAGTGCTTTAACTATGGAAGAGTGGGCCACTGTGCCTCTACATGTCCTAATAAGATAACGGAGAATTAGTCTAAAGGGAAAGATAAAAGCAACTCCTATAACATGCAGAAAGGGAAGAAATTTAAGAGAAAAACCTTTTTTTCCCAGCAAGATAGCATTGTGTCTGAAAGCTCAGATGAATCCCCAGATGAATATGGAATATCAGAATTTGAATTAATGGTTATGGATGATCTTGAAGATGATCCTCTAGAATATGAAGAAGAAGGTAAGGTAGACCTTAAGGGGGAGTTGGTAAGTTCCTTAAAGGAAATTGAAAGGCTTAAATTTAAGAGTAAGAAACAGAAAGAGATTCTTATGAAATATGAAAAACAGAACCATATTCAGAAGACCTTATTAAATTGAAAGTTGGACTAGAATAATCAAGAAAAAGAGAGGATATTCTGAAAAGGGAAATAAAGGAGAAAAATTAGGAGCGTGAAAAGCTAGAAGAAGAAGTGGTAAGAAAGAGGAAGAAATCAGAGAAGGCCCAAATTGAATTAACTATGAATATTCCTCAAATGAAAAGCTCTAGATGGTTGGACAAGATACTAAATGCTCAAAGATCTCCTCTTATAAAGGCTAGGATAGTTTATAAAGGAGAAACCAATAATTCCAAGGTAGAGGGTAACAAGGATATCAATTTTGTGAAAGCTGTAATAAAGGAAAATGATAACTCTCATCAATCTGCGATTATTTCAGCTAGAGGAATGATAAAATAAAGGAGCAGGTTATGTAAGCAGCTCGGAGATGAGATTGCCTCCATGGATAACTGAGAGAAGGCAAACATTGAAAGGGATGGTGAAGTAGCTCAAAAAGGATCGACAGAAGAAGAAGCCAACAAGAACTTGATGTGTAATGAAACAAGCAGCAACATCGAGAGAAAAAGAATGAGAGGAAGAAGCAAGAATTTTAAAAAATCTCAATTGTTCCTAAAGATGAATTGAACAAGTTTGAAAGATCTCAAAGGAGGTTATTTCCTCCTATTAAAAATATCACATTTTTCTCTTGTCATAAACCAGGACATATTGTAGCACATTGTAAGACAAGGCTTATCAACTTTAACCAGAAAAATATGCAGCAAATGAGAATACCCCCTCAAGCAAGAAAATGGAAAAGACAATCTTTCACTAGGTACAAAAATCATTTTCGTGGCTACTGTTATTCATGCAATGACATTGGACATGTAGCAGCTCAATGTAAGACAAAGAAAATCAAGGTTAACAAGAAAAATATGCAGCAAATGAGAAGACTACCTCAAGCAAACAAATGGAAAGGACAATCTTTCACCAGGTACATAAATCATTTCCAAGGCTACTGTTATTCATGCAATGAATTTGGACATAAATATGTTGAATGTAAACTATGTTAAAAAAGGAGCAAAAAATGTTATACATCAGCTCAAACATACCTAGGTAAAATAAGATGTTATGTATGCCACAAGTTTGGACACAAATCAAATGACTATAGGATGCCATATACATTAAAGGACTATAAACAGATGATGGAACCAAATCAAATGAGACCAAGTTGTGAATCAAAAGGAGATGTAGATATTATGAGGAAACCTAACAAAGTATGGAAGAAGAAGAAAAAGGGGGAGCCTATTACTTCAATGACATAATGAATCCATCATAGAGTCATGGGGAGCTGCTCCAGGAAGCGATGCAAATATCTAGTCAGTGATAGAAAAGAAGCAATATCCCAGGGGAGAGAAGTTCATAAAAGTCCCCATAAGATTTTTCAAAGAATAACTACTTGGAATAAGAACAACTAAAAGTTGAGGAAGGGAAAGGAAAATTCCTCTAGAAGAGAACTATAGAAGAAGAAGGACACTTGAAGAATTCAATAGCCAAACAGGTTAAATGAAGAAGAGAAAGCAGTAAACAGCCATGGTGGTAAAGGGAACATCAGCCATGAACTTGGAAACTAAGAGGACGATTACACTACTTGTCTCTCTGCAAGTGTTGATAATGAAACAAAATTATTTTAGGAAGGATGAATAATAAAAGTGTTATTATCATTATATCATTACAAATATCCATCCCAAGTGTTATTATTGGAGCAGTGGTATGATACAAGTCCTCAGGATCGAAATATTATGGTATGCATCATGATGGTGGTATGGCAGAAACACATCAAGGAAGTAGTCCCAACGTTATCGACATTATAATATGTATGGAGTAAGTTCTGGTTGCTCTGATTAGTGAAAAGTATCTTCTAGTTGAAAATGCTGAAGAATGTCAAGGTGCGTTATCAAAGCATGGAAAGGTAAGTAAAATGTCAAAGCATCATTATCTTATGTCTGTTGATGTGTTATGTTGAACGCTGAAGAATCACATATTTTTGGATATGAATGTATGCCTTTTCAAGTCACTATTGATATACTTTCAAGGCCTCTTTCTTAAGTCATCCATAAGCTTGTTGAAGTGTATTTGATGAAACTTCAAGTAGCCAAATTGAATATGTTTCCTGAAGAACATTGTGATAAAACAATTGATTGATCCCGCATCTCCACCAATACAAAAGTTTAATGATGCCAGAATCAGATTCTGTATGTTGTTGATTGTTTTTTAGAACAGTGGAGATCTTAATGAAAATAACTAAGAGTATGAAGGGTATCGTAACTATGGCTGTATGTGCAAGCCGAAGTGAAAATTACCACATGGATTATCAATGGGTATCATGTTATCTCGTGGCCTTGGATGCATAGACACTTTTGGAATAAGTGTATACCACAAATATCAAATATATCAAGATTTAACCATTAGTATTCCTTAAGCATGTCTTACACCTAAAAGTTATGTAACAATGGTATGTGGGTGAATTTTAGAATATATTATAAGAAATTATGAGCGGTAGGCCTATGACCAAGTTCTATGCAAACACATCCTTGAATCAACAATGAAATCACTGTGTAATTTGGCAGTAAAGTGTAATATCCCAAAATTGGGACTGCTAGCAAGGCATGTATGAAAAATGCATTTTTCAGAAATGGCTACTATAGAATTTGAAATCAGCCCTTAGATCCCTTATATACGATAATCTAAGACCCAAATCTAAGAGGGGAATAGAAAAAAATCTTTCTAGGTGGATTAAATAGATCTCCCACACCTAGTACAGCTGGAAAATACCCAAAGTGGGACTACAACAATGTATGAATAATACAAGAAGGAGATAATGAAGTTCACTTATATCAAGGGTAGGAGGTTGATAAAATGTCCTTCAATAGTATCTACAACATCAAGATAATTGTATAATGAAGCCCATGAAATACATAGCTGTAAATACAAGACATAAATAGAATAAATTCCCTCAAAAGAGGTGTTACAACCACATGAATGGACTGAAACTGCCTTAACGTCGTTATTTTATTAGGCTACAAATTTTTGTGGATTACATGTCATATCTAGAGCAGATCTGTGCATAAAAATTTAGATCCATATTAGATCCATGCACTAGAAAGGCTCCTCTTTCAGATCCCCTTGGGGTTTTGAGCATTACACCCAGGTAAAATTTTAAGAATGGAAAACTATTTTGAAGTTTAAAAAAATGGCGAATCTCAATAGTACCTAATATGAAAACTATAAAATGTGTATTGATGTATTTGTAAAATTGTGGAAATTTATAATGATTTTATATATACTCTTTATATAATGTTGGCGATTTTTAACATGAAATAATTTTATATTATAAAATTTGGGCGTATAATTTTTATAAAAGATGGAAATTGGCAAATCTTTTTTTTTGAAAAATCATGGAAAACTAGCCCACCTGCGAATATTAGCCCCTAAAATTTTCCATGATTACACAAGGGATAAGCAGTAGATCTGAGATCTAAGAAAGAAGATTTGCAAAAATATTTAGAAATTCTAAAGTATTCATAATATGCAGATTATATATAAAATATAAAATATGCAGATCTCCTCCAATGGACCTCAAAGTGAAGGGCAGATCCCCAACTCTCAGAAACCAGATCTCCAAATAGTGCACCCAAGCTCCCTCCAACAACTCCTATAAGAATAACGTAGATCTAGAATAGAAACTTAACTGTAGGGTATAGATATCAGTTGGCCACATGCCAAGATCAAGAAATGAATCTCAATCACTTCAATACACTTCCTCCAATAGAGTAAAGGACTCCTCCACTGAAAAAGGGCACTGAAATGTCTTAGATCTGAATAAATATAATCTCCACTTGCTGCAGATTGCAAGGAAAACCAAACTCTCATCAGGATCTGAGTTGTAATTGAAAGGAGAAGCTTGGCCTTCAAGCCAGATAGTGGATTATGCAATACAAAATCTCCCAAGAGCTACTCAATGGGAAGAGGAGGAACTCCTAAACAGGAAATTCCAATGCTAAACAACATTTGCAATCTAGGCTAAATAGCCAAAAAAATCTATATTGTCTAAACAAACAATATATCAAAAGATCATATCATGAACAACCTTATCATGCTTCATTCCCCTTCTTTTTATAAGATGAGAGTGTGCAAAATGCTAAACCACCTTCAATGGACTCATCCCTTTCACACAATACAACTTCAACTAGAATTACGTTATGCCTTATTGATGAGCACTCCTTCAATACAACGCTATAGATTTGGTAAAGGTTGACCCAGTCAAGATTATTAGCCCCTTTCGCATCTAAGGGTGCTTATTTACATAGCCAAGATTTATCCTTTTTCATATTTGGCATTAATTTATTCTTCATTAGGAGTTCAATTAACCTCCCTTGCACATTTATTCACTTAACTATATTTTTAAAGAAAAAATAATATCCCTATTAGCTGCATGCTAATTTAGGAATATTACAGTCTTCCCCTCCAAAATTTTGATTTTCCTCAAGCAACTGCAAGGGTGTTGAAAATTCTCCCCTCCTCTTCTTGTGGCCTCCTTACTCAAAAGTCTCCACCATTGCTTCAGATTTTCTACAATAATTCCGTCTCCCAATGGTTCCTCCCAAGTGTGCAGGTTGGCCTTTGGTGGATAAACCAAATGGCTCTCATCATGATAGGAAGGAAGGTCTATGTGGAAACCTCCTTGTTTATCAATGGCCTCCTAAGATAGAAGTGATGAAAATCATGGGGAATTTCATCATCAATGAAGGACTCCCACCTCCATGCTATCATCCAAATGAAATGAATCACCTCCCAGCTTGGTAATTCATAGTAAAGCTCCTCCCAATGGCTCATGAGAGGCAAGCCCCAAGTGCTCCAATCAATCATATGGTCCACCTCATAAAGAAACAAGTGATCTACTATAGTGGCCATATAGTTTCCCATGCTGCCCTTAGAACATGTAGTGCAAAAAATGTAGGAAATTTCTTTCCCTAAGGACACATCCCACCAATGTGTCTCTCCTCCACCCATGTCCTCAATAAATATAAGAACATTTTCAGCATATGGAATCATAATTAGATTCATGCTAGCTGCCATATGAAATAAAGGAGAAGGACAATGATCCCTCAAGTGCAACCAGTGCAGCTTTACTCCTAACTTCCATAGGATATCATACGACAAGTGTTCTTCCCAACACTTGTTTGTTGCCCCATCATTCTTGCATGATTGGAAAAGATGTATGATAGTTGGTGTTAATGAATCACACCATGAATAGTACATCATCTCTCAAAGATCTCCCAAGGAATGGCTAACATCACCATTGTTCATGGTCCAAAGTGGCTCATGAAGCCCATAAGAAAAAGTGCCCCCTCTTGGAGCCAAGACTTGAACATGAGTGTTAAGAAAATCCAGGTATGTCATAAATATATCATGATGCCCAGCAACACAATGTTTATCCTACACTTGTTTTAAATCAACAAAGTGGCTCATGGATGAGCTCCTTTTCACACTTAATGAATAAGGAGGTGGTAATGATAACTCTTTCCAAGAGCTATGTTCCTCGTCAACCAAAAAATGATCCATGCAATTATTCATATGAGAGTTCATCTCCTCTTTGAAGTTCTCCCACATGAATCCATCTAAGATAGTATGATATGCTCTAATGAAACCAGTGGGTTTTGAAAGCAAGGTCTCATAGGCTACATTAAGTAGTCTCTCCTTGAGTTTGGAGTCTCTAGCCAAATAGATCTGACCATGGGAATAAATGACTCCTTCAACTACTTTATACCTCCCATCCATAACTTGCCCATCAATAACCTTACATGTGAAAATTTCCTTGGAGTATTCCATCAAGGGTTGGGAATCCCAATAAGGATCTAGGCTCCCCAATAATGACAGTGCTATAGAAATCTGAGATACAACCCCTGTCATAGTATGGCTCTCCTCCTTGACATGCTTGATGTCAAAGTCACATGTTGGAGTACTATCAACTTCCTTTTGTTGCCTCCTTTGCAGCTGATCTTGCTCAAGCCAAGATTGAAGTAGATGGAAGTCAACCTCCCCTTGGAAAGTCCTTGTCTTCCAAAACTTCCTCAATGTGGCCCATGCATGAAAGAGTGTTGATATTCTCTTATCATGTTCAGAAATATATTTTGTGAATGAAAATATCATTGGATGCCCCAAAGATATGGATTTTCCATATGACAGCATGTCCATGCCATCATAGACTTTTGAATTCTCCCTTTTCAGTGAAAGTAACTGAGTGGGAGATAGCAATGTCCAATTCAGAAAATTGCTTATCTCTATTTTGAATCCATGAAATATTCTCTTCGCTGTGCTAGTTTCCCCATAGGCTCCCTCCTTAGCCAAGTATGTATATGTTTCCCATAGTTGAAATAACACTTTATTTTTCCTCCCATCAGAAGGTTGCCCTGGTGAATGCCTCCATGTAAAGAGACATCAAGGCATAGAGCAGGATGTGTATGTGTGTGGAAAGATTTGTCCCTGCCTTCATTACATAAATCGTCTTGCCTTATTTGTACATAAAACTTTTGAAACAGAGAGGGGTATGTGCTCCCCATCATGTGATGCTTGCCCTCCTCTTTTCCTTCTTCTCTCTTCAAGATCTCACCATTTGATGATGATGGCACATGTTGCACATGGATTGTGCCACAATATCCATATGTGAGATTATTTTGAACTCTTTTCAAGAGTGCAAGATTTTCTCTCCTTGGAGCAAGTACTCCATCTTCCTCTTCATGAGGTCCTATATGTACTCTTGTCATGACTACGTTATCATCTCCAACCTTCTCTTCCATAGTTGAAAATGCCTCATCATCAATAAGAGACCTTAGATCTTGGTCTTCTTTTGAAGGAGGAATCTCCATGTCTTCCTCTTGAGAAGAAATCTCTTCATGTAATGAGGACTTTGCCCTTGGAAATAAATCATACAAGTTTCCATCCCCTTCAATGGCTTTCTAGAATGGAGCTGAATTTAGGGACCCTTCCAATCCATGCAAAATTTTTGTTTGATCTGGTTTGATAGGCTCCATAGAAGGTGTTTCATAAGATTTTTCATCAAACCTTTCTACTATTCTTCTAATGAACTTTGCATCGGTAGATTTATTTGCATTCTTTAAGGAAAAAGACTCAAACAACCACCAAGCATAGGCCTTACCCTCAATATGCAGCGCTGCTACTTTGATGGCTTCATTTTTTGAAACTTGATGTTGTTGCACATAGGTGTTAGGTTCCTTCACCCAAGCCCTAGCTGGACATTTAGGTGATCCATCAAAAGTAGATAAGAAGAATCTACTCACACCATGTTGCTTGCTTCTTCGTTTCTCCTCGATCTTGCAAAACCCTTGGACGTTCAAGTGATCGTTGAACTCCTTAGACTGAGCTTCATAATCTTGCAAATAATCACCAAGAGTCTCATTCTTTTGCACATCTCCTTTCTTCTTTTTCTTCTTCATGAAAAAGTGGCTGATAGAGTGTTGTAAATATGATGATGTGGCTGAATGCTCACACCCATCATATGAAGTAGTGGGGATTCCATCATGTGTAAACCTTTTCAAAATATCTACTTGACTTTCATTCTTCATTCCCCATATTTCTTCTTTCAGTTCATTCAAAGCTTGAGAAAGAGTTTTAGAGAACCCTTCTCTTTGCAAAATTCCAGTTCAAGGGTTCTTACCCTTTAATTTTGTGTCTTCAATGTAACCACATTTCTTCATCGGTATTTTCTTTTAATGAAAAGACATATTGGTTCATCAATAAGCACAGGCTATGCCAATATAGATGCTCTGATACCACCGTAATATCCCAAAATTGGGACTGCTAGCAAGGCATGTCTGAAAAACACATTTTTCAAAAATTGTTGCTTAATATTTTGAAATCGACCCTTGTACCCCTTATATCTGATAATATAAGACCCAAATCTAAGAGGGGAATAGAATCAAATCTTTTTGGGTTGGTTAAGTATATCTCCCACACCTAGTACAGCTGGAAAATCCCAAAGTGGGACTACAACAATGTATGAATAACACAACAAGGAAATAATGCAGTTCACTTATAGCAAGGGCAGGAGGCCAATAAAATGTCCTTCAATAGTATTTATAGCAGCAAGATAATTCTATAATGAAGCCCATGAAATACATAGCTGGAAATACACGACATAAACAAAATAACTTCCCTCAAAAGAGGTGTTGCAACCACATGAATGGAATGAAACTACCTTAGCAACATTATTTTATTAGGCTGAAAAATGATGTGGATTACATGTTAGATCTAGAGCAGATTTGTGCATAAAAATTCAGATCCATATCAAATCCATGCACTAGAAAGGCTCCTCTTTCATATCTGGTTGGGGTTTTAATCATTACACCAAGGATAAGAAGTAGATCTGAGATCTAAGAAAGAAGATTTGTAAAAATATTTAGAAATTCTAAAGTATTCAGAATATGCAGATTGGATCTGAAATATACAATATTTAGATCTCCTCCAATGGTCCTCAAAGTGAAGGGCAGATCCCCAACACTTAGAAACCAACTCTCCAAATAGTGCACCCAAACTCCCTGCAACAACTCCTATAAGAATAACACAGATCTAGAATAGAAAATACACTATAGGGTATATATATCAGTTGGCCACATGCCAAGATCAAGAAATGAAGCTCAATCACTTCAATACACTTCCTCCAATAGAGTAGAGGACTTCACTGAAAAAGGGCACTGAAATGTCTTATATTTGAATAGACCTAATCTCAAATTGCTACATCTTGCAAGGACAACCAAACCGTCATCAGGATCTGAGTTGTAATTTAAAGGAGAAGCTTGGCCTTCAAGCTAGATAGTGGACTATGCAATACAAACTCTCCCAAGAGCTACTCAATGGGAAGAGGAGAAAATCCTAAATAGGATATTCCAATGCTAAACAACATTTGCAATCTAGGCTAAACAACCAAAGAAAGCTATATGGTCTAAACAGATAATATATCAAAAGGTCATATCCTAAAAAACCTCCTCATGTTGCCTTCCCCTTATTTTTATAAGATGAGAGTGTGAAAAACCCTAAACCACCTTCAATGGACTTGTCCCTTTCACACAAGAGAACTTCAACTAGAATTACGTTGTGCCCTATTGATGAGCACTCCTCCAATACAACGCTATATATTTGGTCAAGGTTGACCCAGTCGAGATGATTAGCCCCTTTCACACCTAAGGGTGCTTATTTACATAGCCAAGATTTATCCTTTCTCATATTTGGCATTGATTTATTCTCCATTAGGAGTTTGATTAACCTCCCTTGCACATTTATTCATCTAACTAGATTTTTAAAGAAAAACTAATATACCTATTAGCTGCATGCTAATTTAGGAATATTACATAAAGGCAAACCATGGTTGAAAAAACTATATTGGCATCATCATATTTAAACATATGTGCACTACAGATGTGTATTTTAGAAGAAGACATATTCCATCTACAATCTTCCTCAATATATATGTATCTCATATGAAGATCATAATATAGACTGAAGTATATTTGGAGAAAAAATTATATATCTTATGGAGCATTCTCAGTATTTTAGTATTATTCCAATGATGCATTTTAGATTATATAAGTCTGGTACAGTTTGTTCTATGGAATGTCCTTACCATCACTTTCAGCACTATACAAGTGCAAGGATTCTATGCTTTGGGATGGTATCAACTTATTGTGTATATACATACAAGCTCAATGATTCCCAAAGTGTTCTCCCAGCAAATTTTTATACACCAAATGGAGTAGGAGTCCCAACCAGGTATGTGGACAAAATGAAGAATGCTTATGCAGAACTCTAATAACGCAATGATTGAAAATACACTAGAAAAAGGTGTAACCATTTTCCATTGATGTCAAAGGGGGAGGAAATTAAAGCAGAGGAAGATAGAAACTTCTCATAATGAAAGGGGGGGGAAGCGTTGGAGGAAGTGTTGCCATAAATGTCAAATGGGGAGACTATTGGAAATATTGGCATTGATGACAAAGGAGTAGAAAGGAGAACACTAGAATTATCATTGAGAAAAAAGGAGAAGATTAGGATCAGCTGGAGTATAAAGGAGAAATCAGGCAAATAAGAAAAAATTTAAGTGGAGAAGCATAAAAGAGAGGCAGAGGAGCAGCAAAGAGTAAAACAGAGGTAGAGGAGAAACATTAGAGGTAAAAGAGAAAGGTAGAGTAGTATCAGAGAGGCATGGATCAACACCAAAATTATCATTAAGGCAAAGGAGTAGAGAGGAGCATTAAAAAGGCAAGGAGCAGCATCAGAATATTTATCAACGAGAAAAGGCAGCAAAGACAACAAAGGCAGTAAAGGAAATAAAGGAGCAAAGGTGGCAAAAGAGAAAAGGCAGCAAAGGCAGCAAAGGAAACAAAGGCAGCAAGCTTGGGTCAAGTCGTGAACATATTGAATCAATTCATGCATAAGTGGGCACAGTGGTGAATGCACTAGGACAAGTAATGAATGGGTTTATCAAATGGAGAAAGTCATGAACGGGACGGTCAAGTTGGAAAACTAGGTTGATGGTTGAGAGATAGATGGTTAAGATCAAATCGCAGTATTGAAGTGGAGGATGGATGGACAAGATCATGTTGTAGAGTGAAGCGGAGATTGATGGTTGAGATCATATCACGAACATAAAGTAGGAGAACGAACAATCCAGATTATATCGCATTCGGCCATAAGATTGTTAGCTCACATCGTTATCAATGATTTTTATATTTATATGTTAAGTTATCACAATTAAAATTGTTTTAAGTTGTGATGCGATGCGATTGCATATTGCATATGATAAGAGGAACCTAGTTATTGCTATGAGGTAAATCTTGCAACATGCGATAGGGTATTCGCAGTGATTCGTGAAATCGCAATATCACAAACATTGTGACATGGTAAAAACTGTGATATTACAATGGGACGATTTGAGATGCCATGGCAGTGACATGGGAGTGATGTGGTGATGACGTGGTAGTGACGTGGCAAGGTGACATGGCACGCTGATGTGGAGATGATGTGGACCTGGCCCACATATCACACATCACAAGCTCAGGAGGATAAGTGCTCAAGAATCATGTTAAAATGTCAAAGTGAAAAATGCGATAAGGGTACTGGATGCGATGTAGTTTTAAAGAAAAATTCTAAAGGATTTCAAATTCGAAGGTATAAGTTTTCCCTTTGAGAAATTGCATCATCTTTTGGAAGAGCTCTGCATGACAAGAAACACATAAGAACACCAAAGTGTGAAGTTAAATAATGAAGTGGACGTGATGCAGGTCAATGCTGAAGCCTAAAGGATTTCAAGTCTAGGAGTATGGGTTTTCCCTTTGTTAAATTACATTAGAGAGCAAAGGAGGATTATAACATAAAACAAAGGAAACGACGAAATGAGATAAGTGACCGGATGCAATATCGTACAGAGGTAAATATTAATATGTCTCAAGTCTACTTTAATTGCGGTTTATGAAGAAAAGTATGAACGTCTGCAAAAGGAGACTCGGGTAAGTGAGCCGACACAGAGAAAAGGAGCAGGTGAACGATGAACACTGCGGGCACGAGCAGAAGAGGCAGAGTCGAGAAAAAGGATATATGGTGGCACTATTGGAAACATAGCACTTGGGTCAAGTCGGGCCAAAAAGTGTTTATGTAGAACTGTTATGATATAATTGTAGAAACATAAAATATAGTGACAACAACAGAAAGGATAAATGCACAGTGAGCCAAAAGGTGAAAGGGCTGAGTGGAATATACTTGTTGTAACTGTAAATGTAAATTCGTTGATTATTTTATATTGTTTGTGATGCAAAGGAAAGTCTTTGTAGGCATAGGAAAAACTCCAATGAGTGTTTTAATGATTATTTCTGATGTAATAACATGAACTGAAGTATAAGGAATCGAATGGGTGGAAGGCATAGAATCAGGCCTGTTCACTTCGTATTCCCTGTATAATGTAAACGATCAGGTAGTTATATGTGTAAATTAGGTAATATCTGTGTGCATAGAGAGGTTAGATAAATAACTGTAGAATTGAAGAGAGTTGAAGAATTTAAGAGAGCTGCAGAAGGTGAGAGAGCGGAATAATCAGGGAGAGTTGATAGAGATGTTGTGCACATCAGGAGTTGATATGAATCATATATAAAGGCTAAAGATGTAGCAGTGGAGAATGAGTATAACAGAGCTGATATCTAGGTAAATCATCATTTTAGTTTCATGTTGAGTGAGGGGATAACAGTCTCCTTTCAAGTTGTAGCTTGATAAATTTCCAACTTAAGCTCAGTTAGGTAGGAACCTCCTTTGGGTTGTAGCGAGCAGAAAATACATGGGAGTTGGTGCTTCTGTTTCAAGTTGTAGCTTGATAGATGTCCAGTTGGAGCTAGTTGAGGTAGAAGCCTCTTATGGGTTGTAGCCTGCAAAAAATACATGGGAGTTGGTGCTTCCGTTTCAAGTTGTAGCTTGATAGATGTCTAGTTGGAGCTGGTTGAGGTAGGAGCTTCCTGTGGGTTGTAGCCTACAGAAAATACATAGGAGTTGGTATTTTCATTTCAAGTTGTATCTTTATAGATGTCCAGTTTAAGCTGGTTGAGGTAGGAGCCTTTGGTGGGTTGTAGCCTACAGAAAATAGATGGGAGTTGGACCTTCCTTGCAAGTTGTAGCTTGCAGAAATTGAGGTAGGAGCCTCCTGTAGGTTGGAGCCTACATAAAATTAGTGGTTAGAGGGTGTAGGAGCTTGCCTTTGCATCACAAAAATAATAAGAATTGGGTTTCTCCCTTATGGGTTTCCACTTATATCTGGTGTCTATGTGCTTCACGATTATGTGTTGATGTGATGATTAAATCTTCTTAATTACTTTCTTTACACACGTTCAATTTACTGATTCATTATGTATTAAGTTTCTTATAAAATGAAGTAGTTAACGGGTGTAAAGAAAATAATTTTAAATGTCCATGAATGTACTAAACTGATTCACGCCCCCCCTATCAATTTAGCTAAGGGTCCATCAATATGAAGATATGATAATCCGTTTTCCTATATTTTTCTGCTCTATGGATAAGAATTTTTTTTCTTTCCATAAGGAAACCAGTACAAAATTCCCGTGAAAAAGAGAAATCGATGGGTCTGTTACTAGCATTTAGATTATGGATGGAGTTTGTATATTCGAAATTAAGCTTTATCAACAAAAGATGATGATACTTCATTATAGTTTTAGTAAAAAAATAATGCAATAAAAACATTTTTACAAGATAATTATTCCAAATAGAGAATTGAAAAAAAAAAAAATTGACAAGCTAAGCATCTACTTATCGCAGTAAATTTTTGGTATTTGATCTATTTAGAACGAGATCCCAACACTCTCAACGTGAAGTACACTTAATAGTCCATAGGAAAGGAAAACAATTGGTCATGAACTCTAAATTATTAAGTGAAAATTGCTTTAAACTGTACATAATACCTTCACCATAAGGGTAATGTTAATAGTGTTTAGTACTTGATTTTTTAAAGAAAAACATCAAGTTGATTCTCATAGTTTAAACAATACCTTATCCATGGTCGATCCAAATTCCCAAAAAGTTAAATTCTATTAAGATACCAAAAATACTAAATGAGATTCAACGCCAAATTCCAACCACATAGAATCCTTTCAAATCCTGAAGACAAAATCATTCAGAGATTGCTAAAAAATAATTCCTTTCAATGCTTGAAGATAGAGCTCCCAATATACTACATGAATCTGAATATGTACCATAAAATGAAAAAATAATATTTTTTTGCTATCCTCTAGCTTATTGATGCCCATCTTGTTGGAACTATCAATACGTTGAGAATTAATGCAGATAATTCAACTTCCAATACATCTAGGATAGCCAAACGATCACCACCAAAAGCCTCATTGGGTATAAACCGAAGAAGATATGTGTTTTGAAAAATATCCATGTAACCCCTACCTAAAATATACATGAAACAAATACGAGGTGAAGAAAGCACCTCTTCGAACAGCTAACATGAACCAAGACATGAGGAAAATTGACTAACTTCTGTAGATAAAAGTGGACTTCCAATTTTAAATTGCAATGGTTTTCCTGCTGGAGAGCGTGAATAGCCCAACATCCGAGTCTGTTTGAGTCTCCCATTCACATACAATTAAGCTATGCTCAACTGAAAGAGGCCAACTAAGGCATTGGAATTAATGTGTACAATTGGAAGTTGATGCCATATCCCTTCTTCAATTTGGGTATCTAGAAAAAACACAAGAAAAACCCTCTTTTAGCAGCATAATTTAGCACCACTTATGTTATGTGGTGTTAATATGGTGTAAATGTTTATGTATCATAGTAAAAAAGAAGTATATCACTATATTTGATGGACAAGTTAGCACCATTCTTACTATGCGGTGTTAAAGTGGAGTAATTTTTATTGATCTTATTGAAAGTGGAGTATATCACCATATATTTAAATAAGTGGCGTATGCTATATTGGCAAGTTCTATAAAGTAGGGTATTTAACTTTGTGTTTGCCATATTGACATGTACAAGTGGATTTATTTATGTGAACTGCCACCATAACCATAAAAAATTTACAAATATTTATATTATGAATATATAAATTAGAACTAAACTCACAAATATTAATTTTATAATATTTATTTGTTTGTCATGTTTACATGTAAAACTAAATTTCATTTATGTAAGTTTGCAGCATAAATACAAAAAATTCAAAGTAATTGTTTTCTAAATATTTTATTTCAATTATTTACTTTTTTTTAGGTCCCTATATTATTAGTATAGTCCCTTATTGTTGTTAGTGTAAACCCATTATTGTTATTATTGTAGCCCTGTAACCCCAATATTGTTATTATTGTGCCCTTAAATTATTATTGTTAGGTTGTCTAAGATTACATTGTGGCCCCACTAAGATTACATTATGGCCCCATGGACTCCTATATATAGAAAGGAGGTTTTGTAATTTGTATCATCCAAGAATTGTTCATTCATGTAATGTATTGGAGGTTTTCCCTCGAAGTGGGTTATCTCGAAGGCATTGACATCTCTTTTCTTCTATGTTTGGAGCTGGTTTCCCAACATTTGGCATTAGAGCTTTGGATTCTAGGGTTTCACTACTCCAAATCGGTCATCGTGTCATTTTATCTATAAATTTTTTTCAACAAAGGTTTAGAAGCTGAAATTTTAGGGTGCGAATCCAAAATCCTGAGGAATATTGTCGCAAAATTTCAGAGCTTGGTTCACAATATTTTCAGAGATATGATTTGTGGAAGTTAGGGCTTTTTGGAAGATCCTGTATAACATTTTTTCTATGAAGATTTAGAAGCTGAAATTTTTAGAGAGTGAAGAAAAAATTCTGAGGAACATCATCACAAAATTTCAGAGCTTGGTTCACAATATGTCCAGAGATATGATCTGTGGAAGTTAGGTCTTTTTTAGGTTCTTGAATTTCATCTCAAAAGAGGTTATCGTGGGAAAATATTCATAACTCTCTCTCTGAGCGTCAGATTGGAATGCTGTAAAAATTGGCTACAAGTATAGGACTGTAGTTTCCTATCTATCAATTTCAGAGCCAAAGGAGGAAATAGTGGCACGTGGCAAGTCGTACAAGTTCACTCTACTGAACCAGTCCATAATTGGGTCATTGTGCGAGATTGGACATAACTTTTCCTTGAAGAATCCAAATTAGGTCAGACCTGTGACATTTGAAAGAAGATTTAGAGGGATACTAGAATGCCAAATTTTAGATATTGAGGATCCGCAATTATAGGGATAATTCAATTTCAATATAGAGCTCCTCAAAACCAAGTAAAAGGTGTGTATTTTTTTTTCCCGAATTGCATAAGTCTTATTTGAAGAATCAAGTTGAATTGATTCCAAGGGCATATTGTAGAATGGATATCAGTATTTTATTCTAAAATGGCCCCTAAAAAGAATTCAACACCCATTAAGACTTTAGAGGGCTCTACTATGACTCATGAAGAGGAAGAGTGGCAACATGACATATCAAAATTACAAGAACAAGTGCAACAAATTTTGCTCTCACAAAGAGAAACAAAAAATGACGTGGAAGTTTTGAAGAAAGGTGTGGAAAATAAGATGGATGGTTTGAAGAAAGGCATGGAATATAAGATGGATGGTTTGAAGAATGACATGGAATCTAAGATCGATGAAAAAATGGAAAACATAAAGAATGATATAAAAGCAAACATGGAAGGTTTGACAAAGTTGATATAAGAAATGTTTCCTAATGGTGAAAATATAGTAGAGGAAACTCATGATGAGAACAAAATAAATTTTAATCGTGATTTCATAAACTCTAATGTTGGCGGGAAGAACCACCATATTCCAAAAATGGATATGAGGAAGTTTGATGGAAAGGATCCTGTAACATGGATACTACATATGGAGTAATATTTTGATCTCAATAATGTGCAAAACACACAAGAGGTATGCATTGCAACTTTAAATTTAGAACAAAATACATTTTCTTTGCTCCCATAAAAAACTTATCACTTGGTCAATTTTTATGGAGGAAATGATAACACATTATGAGGATAGAAATAGCAACACCTTCTTTAGCCAATTGATAAATCTCAAACCAAAGGGTTTAGTGGGGGAGCACATTTAGGACTTCCAAAAATTGAATATAAGGGTAACTAATATTCTATAGGAACACAAGATTGATCTCTTCATAAGTACTTTAAAGGATAAGATCCAACATGAAGTTCGCATTTTGGAACTTGATTCATTGGAGAAGGCATTCAGGTTGGCAAAAAAAAATTGAATGTAAAATTATGGCGACAAGGAAGCCTACCACTCAATTCTATAAAGAAGGAAGTGTTGCTACTCCTAGATTTTCACAACCTACAAGGTTGACACCACAACAATTGAAAGAAAAAAGAGCAAAAGGGATTTTCTACAATTGTGATAGAAAATACACTAAAGGTCATAAGTGCGCTGAGAAGAAATTACTTTACATAGATTGTGAAGAGGAAGAATAAAATGAACAAGAAGAGGATATACACCAGGAACCAACCCTAGAAGAGGAAGAAATGAGTCCGACCATATTGTTTAATGCATTGGCAGGAATTACCATTCCCCAAACTCTCATGGTAGAATGACATATCAAGAAGAAAAAGGTAATAGTGTTGATTGATTCAGGTAGTACCCATAATTTTATTCATTGTAAGGTAGGCAAGCAATTGAATTGTTTCCTATACCCCGCACCAGAATGTCAAGTGATGGTTTCAAATGGAGGAACTATAAATTTCTCTAGAAAATTCCATAATATCAAGCTAAGCATTGGGGAATATGTATTGAATAGTCCATTTCTTTCCATTCCTATGGGAGGTGTTGATGTTGTATTAGGAGTATAATGGTTATAATATTTGGGGATGGTATCTTTTAATTTTCAAGAAGTTTTCTTTAAATTTTTTTTAGAAGGAAAGGAAGTTGAATTACGGGGTATTGCAGGGAAGATAGGAAAGATAATAAGCTCTACTGTCATGACAAAGCTTCTAAATAAAGAGAAATGAGGCATAATTGCGCAATTATGCTCACTAAAAGTTCCAACATCAAAATCATCTATTTCTAGAGATCTCCAAAAAGTCTTGGACAATCATTTCAAGGTTTTTGAAACTCCCAAAGGACTCCCACCTATTCGTGATCATGATCATGTTATACATTTGATTCCAGGAAGTGTTCGTCCAAACATCAGGCCTTATAGATATGATTATGTCCAAAACAGAGAAATTGAATGTATGATTGCTGAAATGTTAGAGGCTGGTATAATTCAACCTAGTCAAAGTTATTTCTATGCTCCTGTAGTATTGGTACACAAGAAGGATGGATCATGGTGCATGTTTCTGGATTAAAGGGAGCTCAATAAGCTCACCATTAAAGATAAATTTCCCATTTGTGTGATTTATGAATTATTGGATGAATTACATGGAGCAATTTATTTTACCAATTTGGATCCTCATTCATGATATCATCAAATTATAATGAAGACCGAAGATATTCCGAAAACAACATTTCAAACTCATGAGGGTCATTATGAATTTTTGGTCATGCCTTTTGGCCTTACCAATGCACCTTCTACATTTCAAGGGTTGATGAATTCCATTTTGAAACCCTTCCTTAGAAAATTTGTGCTAGTATTTTTTGATGATATACTAATCTACAGCAGGTCTTGGAAGGATCATGTTGAACATGTTGACAGGGTGCTCAAACTATTGTAGGAGAAACATTTATATGCAAAAACATCCAAATGTTTCTTTGGAGTACAAGAGGTGGAATATCTGGGTCATATTGTATCTCACGAGGGTGTTAAGGTAGACCCTAACAAAATTAAATCCATTAAGGAATGGAAAGTCCCCACAACCATAAATTAGTTGCGAGGATTTCTCAGGTTAACAGGGTATTATCGCAAGTTTGTTAAGAATTATGGGAGAATAGCAGCACCTCTAACAACATTATTGAAGAAAGATGCATTTTCATGGACTCCTGAAGCAACTAAGGCCTTTGAACATCTTAAAGAGGCAATGTGCCTAGCACCGGTCTTAGCTACGCCGGACTTCACAAAAACCTTTATTGTGGAATGTGATGCCTCAGGAAATGGAATTGGTGCAGTTTTAATGCAGGAAGGAAGACCCATTGCTTTTGAAAGTCGTCCAGTCAAAGGAAAGTATTTACAGAAACCTATTTATGAGAAGGAAATGTTAGCAATACTGCATGCACTAAAGAAATGGCGAACTTACCTAATGGGAAGACACTTCAAGGTAAAAACTGATCATGAAAGTCTTAAACACTTTTTGGAACAAAGACTATCTTCAGAAGAGCAGCAAAAATGGGTCACAAAGATGTTGGGTTATGACTTTGAAATAATCTACAAAAAAGGGAAACTAAATGTTGTTGCAGATGCACTCTCAAGAAAGAATGAAGAGGTGGAAGCATTGCTTTGTGCCATTTCTATTATCCAACCAGATTGGATAACCGAAGCAAGAGATGAATGGAAGAAGGATGAAGAAGTGTGGATACTCATTCAAAATTTGCAGCAAGATCCTAGTACATCTGATACATTTAGTTGGAAAAATGATTCCTTATGGTACAAAGATCGCTTATATCTTTGTAAGAATTCCCAACTAAAACAAAAGATTCTTCTGGAATTGCACACTTCTCCTTTAGGATGACACTCAGGATTTTTAAAAACTTACCACAGGGTGAAGAAAGATTTTTTTTGGGATGGCCTTAAATCTGATATTCAAAAGTTTGTGGTGGAATGTTTTGTTTTCTAGTAGAATAAAGTTGAGACAATTAAGACCCCGGGTCTTCTACAACCTTTATCCATTCCAAGTCAACGTTGGGAGGAGATTTCAATGGATTTTATCACAGGTTTACCTAAGTCCGAAGGAAAGAGTGTCATCATGGTGGTAGTTGATAGACTTACCAAGTGTGCACACTTTTGTGCATTATCTCATCCATTTAAAGCAAGTACAGTTGCTACTACATTTATGGACAGAATTCAAAAGCTACATGGAAGCCCAAGGGTTATTGTGAGCGACAGAGATCCCATTTTTACTGGAAATTTTTGGACGGAGTTATTTTCTTGTTTGGGTACTCATTTAGCTCATAGCTCATCTTATCATCCTCAATCTGATGGTCAAACTGAGATAGTAAATAAATGTTTGGAAGGATATCTTCGTTGTTTTGTATCTGATAAACAAACACAATGGGTCAAGTGGTTACCTCTTGCTGAATGGTGGTATAACACTTCCTTCCATACTGCAGCAAAAATGACCCCATTTATGGCGCTTTATGGATATCATCCACCATCCATCACATCATCTTTAAGGGAAAATTCGAAGGTTCAAGCAGTGGAAGATCACATCGAGCATCAGCAAGAAGTTCTCCAACTCTTAAAGGATAACCTGAATTTGGCACAAAATCGAATGAAACAACAGGCAGATCAACATCGTAGCGAGAGAAGTTTTGATGTAGGAAATTGGGTATTTTTACGGCTACAACCATACAAACAAATGTCCCTCAAGCAAGCAAAGAAGGATAATAAATTATCGCCAAAGTACTATGGTCCTTACAATGTGTTGCAAAAGATTGGTACTATGGCATACAAATTGGAGCTTCCTGCTTCTTCGCGAGTACATCCAGTTTTCCATGTTTCATGCTTAAAGAAGGTTATAGGTGAAAATATTCAGTTCAAACAATATTTCCAGAACTTGATGAGGAAGGAAAAATCATATTGGAACCGGAAGCGGTCACGGAAACAAGAACTCGACAACTACGGAATCGATCAATTTCAGAGTATCTCATCAAGTGGAAGAACTTACCCACTGAAGATTCTACATGGGAGGATGAGAATTTTATACAAAAGCACCCAAAGCTACTCAAGTGTTGAGGACAACACTTTTTTGAAGGAGAGGGGCATGTTAGGTCCCTATATTACTAGTATAGTCCCTTATTGTTGTTATTGTAACCCCCTTATTGTTATTATTGTACCCCTGTAACCCCCATATTGTTATTATTATGCCCTGAGATTATTATTGTTAGGTTGGCTAAGATTACATTGTGGCCCCACTAAGATTATATTGTGGCCCCATGGACTCCTATATATAAAAAGGAGGTTTTGTAATTTGTATCATCCAAGAATTGTTCATTCATGTAATGTATTGGAGGTTTCCCCCTCGAAGTGGCTTATTTATAAGGCATTGATATCTCTTTTCTTCTATTTTTGGATCTGGTTTTGTAATTTGTATCATCCAAGAATTGTTCATTCATCTAATGTATTGGAGGTTGCCCCATCGAAGTGGCTTATTTCTAAGGCATTGATATCTCTCTTCTTCTTCTATAAAGTAGGGTAGTTAACTTTGTGTTTTCCATGTTGACATGTACAAGTGGATTTATTTATGTGAAGTGCCACCATACCCATAAAAAATTTACAAATATTTAAATTATGAATATATAAATTAGAAATAAACTAAAAATATTAATTTTATAATATTTATTTGTTTTTCATGTTTACATGTAAAACTAAAATTCATTTATGAAAGTTTGCAGCATAAATACAACAAATTCAAAGTAATTGTTTTCTAAATATTTTATTTCAATTATTTACTTTTTTTATATTATTATAATGAGAAAATAAATACACAAAACCATAATACATAATTATTTATTTTATGTATAAGCTAATTAAGATAAAAAAAATTTATATTATTGTCATTTCAAAATCAAATAAGGGTGAATTTGATGGAGTTGAGTTACTCTTTTTTGGAAGAACCTCTGTTCCAAAGGTTGAAAATATATCTTTGTGAGGGTATTTTTTAAGCCCTCCATCAAGCTTTCAAAAGGTCCGTCTAGGACTAAATAAAACCCTCAATTAAACTACATAGCTCCATCGTGCTATGGAACTTGATAAAGACACACATCTTGATAGAGCTATAATATGTACATGTGCCATTAAATTTTTCTTCAACTTAATGATAGTGTTTTATGGACTCATGGCATTGAGAATCCAATAGTATTGCACATGGTATATCTATTTATGTCAGCCTCCCATTTTTCAATGAGCTTTTGAATTTCCTCTGTTGTGTTCTCGTGATATGATTTTGCAGCTTTTTCAATCACGTCGATTGCAGGCCTCCATCCTCTCGGCTTGCTTGGGGGTGAGTTGGGTTGGGATTTTACCGCCTTCCATTTATCTTTCTGGCCATGGCCTCAAGCTAAAGGACTCTTGGAGCATGCCAACCCATAGTCTTTGAATAGGTTTTTGGGTAGGTGACCTGTCCACACAATCAAACAGAGGCATAATTCCATATAATGAAAATGACCAAAGGTACATGCATCCTAGTTATCATAAGAAAGGTGACCCAAGGGCCTCTTCCCAGGACTTCTCCCCTTCCCATCCCTCTGTGAACCCATCGCCCTCATACCCTGCTTAATTTCTACCACCGCCTCTCCCTAACGGTCGCATGCACCCCAGCAGTTATCCCCATAACCCAAAGAGCTCCAACCTTCCTTGAATCGCCTGACCTCCCTTCTGGTGTCCTCTCTCTTGTCATACCTCACACCCTCAAAATTGGTAGAGGAGGCGCCGGTGCTCACTGATTGGACCTCGATGGAATTCTATCTCCTATTCCCCATGCACACTAAGCCCAAGTAGTTCAAGGTGGTATAAACTAGCAAAGCCTTTGAACTAAACACAACCCAGGACTGCTCCTTAACTCTATACCCTGACAGGATTACCTGACCCCTCACCATTGCTTCTTGTTGGAATTCCTTACCCAACAGACTCACACTCGGGTGCATGCTGAGGCCATGCCTAATTCCTACGCTGACACAGAGGAAGAGACAAAAAATAACCCAACCCTTCCTCCAACCAGAGTTGGAATGGTTTCACTCTCCCCTACCCAGCAAAATATTATACCAGTCCCCTTAGGCTCCCATAGATATTGACCAAAATCATAAAACATAAACATGGCATGAAAAAGGGAGAGGAACCAATAACATACCTGAGTTTCACCATGGTCAACATGGAATGGAGGTTTGTTACCCCGCTGTCATGCCTGCAACAAAATCTGTCATCATAACAAAACCCCCATGCCTTCCTCCACCCTATTTTAAGCTCCATCCGCAGGCCTCTGTCCCGCCACCTCACCTCATGCTGCATGCGACAGTACAAATTTCCACCCTTTCCAAGGTGGTGGGCTTCAACCCCAAGGCCAATACCATTAATACTGATGGGAGGGCCAATATTCTTCATTACACCCTGATCGGGGAGCTGATTCTAGGAACTATGGGTGAGATCTTCTCTCTGACTTGTCTTTCTCTATGATGCTCTGCAACTTGATCTATGGTTCTTCTTTGAGATTAGGAGGCCTGCTTAATTCAATATGTTCATTTGGGTGAAGCAACCACAATTTTCCAGGAGGTTAGCTGCTCTGTTTCCTTCCCTCCTTACATGAGTGATAATGACTCTATAATCAAATTTCTTAATTGTATCCTCTAATTCCTGCACATGCGAAGAAGTATGCCATCTCTGAATGATTTTATCCCACTTCGTTCCTTGATTAAGTTTTTCGAGAGTGTTCATAACCAAATGAGAGTCTCTTTTGATTACTGGCTTTTTTTATCCTAGTCTGATGGCCAACAGGAGACCTTGGTACACTCCTATGAATTCCACTTCATTGTTGCTGGCAAAGCCACATCAGTCAGCATATATGAATCTTGTTGTGCCTTTATGATCTTTAAAAATCCCTCCAACCACTGCTTGCCCCAGATTTCCATTTGAGGCTCCATCAAAGTTGAGTTTGATGAATCCTTCTAGAGTAGGTTTTAAGATCTTGATGGTGTCCCTTATGTTAGAGATAACTTTCCAAGAAGTTGGGAAAACCATGCCAGGTGCTAGGTGGAGGCCCTGGAGAATTCTTTCTTCCTGAGGAGCCACTTGCCCATCATCTGGCATCCATTTTTCCAAGAGGATGGTTTCTCTTATGTTGTTATTAATTCCTTCCCACACTATCTCTTGGTCCAAGCTGATGTTTTTGAATATCCGTCGGTTCATTTCGTTCCACGTTGCCCATATAGTGAACTCGGTGACAAGGGCGCATGCTCAGTTAAGGACCGGGCTTGAGTATAAGTCTTGTCTCCAGATTAGGATGGTCTCCTTTATGCTGCTCGATTCACGATCTATCCTGCCAAACAATGCTTCCACTTGTATCCATTTTCTTTCCACATAATGAAAGGAGTTGAGGAGGTGTTCTAATGTTTCCTCCTGATTTCCACATAGGGAACAAATCAAGGACCCTTGGAAGCCTCCTTTGGTCAGTTTGTCCCAAGTGAATATTCTGCCTCTACGCACCAACCAGATGAATTAGGTCACCTTTATCCACCACTTCGCTCACCAAATTTTCCTCCAGATTTAATGTTGATTCTCCTGCCCCCATCCCACTTTTATCCTGTAAGCTTCCTTGATTGTAAATTATCCTTTATTAGCATAGCCCCATCTCAAGATGTCTGACCCTTCCTGGAAGGTGATTCTTCTCAATTCTAGCTCCTTCCTCAAATAGATCCATTGATCTAAATTTAGTGCATTTGGCCAATCTATCCTGTTTTTCATCTTCTCCATCCACCATTAATGGTCTCTTCCCTCTAGTATTGGTTTACCATTTTGTAATTTTTTTTCATAGCATAGGTGAAGAATTCACTCAGCTCCTATGTAGGGAATAATTTTCCCCTCTATTGCTAGGATTCATTCCAAAAGAGGTTTCTTTTTCCATTCCTTATTTCCCAGAATAAATGTTGCAAAATAGGATCTCTATTTTCGGCTGCTAGATTCCAGATGGTTGATCCTTTAGGGGGGTTTCAGTATCTTAAAATATTCTTTGTAAGGTTGGACATGTCGTATTTTGTCGTCCTTAACTTCTTCCATAGTCCCTTTCCTCCCTGAGCCCATCTCCACCATAATTTTTCCCCTAATACTTGGTTGAGAATAAACGGGTCTCTGAGGCCTAGTCCACCTTCAGGTTTGATGAGGTTCAACCATGTTACTAAGGACCATTTTTTCAACTGTTGGCCCCCTCCCCAAAGGAATTTCTTGAATATTTCCTCCGTTTTTCTGTAGATTGTTTTTGGCGCACCCATTCCAGACAACTAGTGAATGGGGATGGATTGTAGGATGAATTTAAGAAGGATTGTGCGGTTAGCCATATTGAGGGCTCTAAAAGTCCAATTGTTGAGCTTGCTTTGAATTTTTTGGATAATATGACTTCAAAAATAAATTTTTAGAGAGCTTTCAGCAAGGGACATGCCCAAGTATTTAGTGGGAAGATATCTAATACCAAACCCCAACACTCTCGCCATAAAGGTTTGGATATTTCTAGCAGTGTTAAAGAAGAAGATGCAAGATGTTTCATTATTAAGCAGTCATAGGACTTAGATAAATCTAGTTTGATCATCATCCTCAGGATTTTGAGATGCTTCAAGGAGTGGATTGCTTCCTAGGAGGTAATAAAACCACCTAGGATTTGACGACCCTCTACAAAACTAGTTCGTTCATATGATATGAGGAAAGGCAAAAAAGGTTTAAGGCACTTAACCATAATAGTTGTAATGATTTTATATATGATATTACATAAATAAATCAGCTAGAATCCTTGGGGATCCTCCAATATGGAATATTTAGGAATCAACATTGTAAAACTAGCATTGAGACCTAGACATGCCTTTTGGTGCCCTCTTGACTCCTCCACCACATCCAGAACGTCTTGTCCTATGAATTTCCCTACAGCTTGGAAGAATTTCATGGTGAAACCATGAAGCCCTAGGGCTTTGTTTTTTTCCATACCTTTTACCACCTCCTCCATTTACTCTGTTGTGACCACTCGCATAAGGCCGAGGTTCTGATCTATGGTAATGAGGTGCAAAATGTTTTGGGTGATTTTATGGACTGCCTTAGAGTGATCATGCTCTGGTTCATAGAGCAAGGTATGAAAGTGATGTACAACCAGTTCTTCCATGTCCTCATGATGGAATATTTTGTCTTCAATGCCATTTTCCAGTGAGAAGATCCTGTTATGTTCTCTATGTTGGACCATTGCGTTATGGAAGAAGCACATATTCTTCTTTGCTTCCCTCAACCAATTGACTCTAAATTTCTACTTCTAGATTATCTCCTCATATTTTCTATGTTCTTCTTCTACTAGAAGTTTTGATATTCCCTCTATGATAATCTACAGTTGGATAGTCTCCATGTTCTTCTTTAACTCCTCCTCGTCTTTGAAGATGTTGCCAAAGTCCTCTTTGTTTGACTTCTTGATCCTTTGCTTGATATATTTTAGCTTGATTTGGAATGTATGCGTAATATTTCTTCTCACCACTTCACTTTTCTTCCACCATTCTTCGAGTTGCCTCAGTAGCTTAGGGTCCCAGAGCCAAAATGCTTCAGATCTGAAGGGCTTATTTCTTGGTCCTATTTTGAGGTCGATTTCTAGTCTTACTAGCTAGTGTTTTGAGTCCATTCCAGGGATAATGGAGGTTTCCATGTATATGTCTTGGGAGATGACCTATCTGAGAACAAGAACAGATGTATATGATTGGAATGTCTATTTGTAGCACTTTTTTTGCGTTTCGGGGATGAACCTCTCATCAAGGTGTCTCCATTCTTTCACTAGTCTACAAAACCTACTCTTCATTACTTAGATCCTCTTTCTACCTATCTATTTCCATATTTTACTAATCTTGTCTTGTTTATGTGGTTTCTTTCTCTTGCATCTCTTCTTCCACATTGCATTTGGTGTTTGTCCCTTCCCTCTATTTTTCCGATTTGTCTTGGTTATCTTGTTCCTCCCCCATTTCTTTGCCTTGGTCATCTGCATCTTGGTGGTCTTCCTTTTCTTCCAATGCCTCCTCATGTTGTAGGGTAATGAACCTATTCTAGTCTTGCTTGCTTTTACCTATCCTTATTGAATTTGGGTTGGGGGTTTGTTGATATTCCGGTTCTTCTTTCTCCTCTGAACTTCATGGAATCCCTCTGCATCCTCCTGTTTCTTCTTTTGATTGTTATCTTTTTCCATCTCCTGTGGCTCTTTTTGGTTTAATGGGCATTCTCAAAATAAGTGGCCATACTCACGGCATCTCCTGCATTGTAAGGGGGCATGTTCATAGTCGATGGTTTTTTGACATACCTCATGTTGATATTCCAACTCTATGGCCTCTGGTAGTGGTTCTTTTATATTCATGTAGATGTAGATTATTGCATATGATGTATATTTTCCTCGTCTTGTGGAGTCTATAGTATTTATGAAGGTGCCGAGGTAGTTTCCAATACCCTCCAAGATCTTAGGGTCCCAGAAGTCCATCGAGAGGCCAAAGAGGCGTACCCAAACTAGGGCTGCTAGGATTTTTTCTCTCTGGATTGTAGCATTCTTCCCAGTACCACATAAACAGTCCTCCATTGTTGAAGAACTACATTCTTCCATCAAAAACCTTCTCTTTATATTCTAGATTAGTGAAGATGGCTGTAAAAAAAACCCTTTTCTTTGAGTTTCATTCAACACGCTCTTTCGACTACCATTTTTTATGAATCCATCTTACTAGAGCTTCAATATAGAGGGCTAGGTCAAGTTAGCTGGTAGTGTTGATTCTAAATAAAAGAACTAACTATTTAGAGTGCTAGCTTAGTTAGCTAGGATCTAACATCTAGGTTTTTTTTCACTGAAGTTAATTCCAGAGAACACACCTAGCTGAATTATATGTGACTCATACATTTATGATGAGGAATGGTTTAGGTGTTATGAAACATGTTCACATTTCATTAAAATTCAAATTTTCATCATTTATATCTCATGCAAAAAACCTATTCTTTAAAATCTCTTGAGTGATTTAAAGAAATGGAAAACATGTGCATGATTTAAATAAGTATAAAACACACTTACAATTTGTGGAACAAGAAATATACCCCCCTCTACCACTAATTCCTCATAATAAAATGACCCTTGGGTCACCTTCCTCCAATCCCCTCCACTTCTAGATTCCTCTATCACGCACCTGGTTTTGTCATGAAACGGGGCACATAATTCTTGAGCTTTGATACAATCCTATTACATTTAATCGTCTCCTTGTTGCCTTGTGTAGAGGCTGGAAGAGCCATATAAATTTTCTCAAGCATCATTGAGATTTCTTCCATATTCATACTCTAGATCGTCATCCTTCCATATTACTAGGTTGTCATTATACACTTTTGTGACCCTTCACTAAGCAATGATTCCTTCCCTCACCGAAATATATTATGTGCTAGTGCACTCCCCAACCACCATAGCACTATAATGGTAGTTTAAGATCTTAAAATTCAATGAACATGGCCTTTATAGAGCCATAATTCCTCCCCACAATACCAATTTTATCCTTAGTTTCTATTCCTTTTATTAGCCAAAATTGTTAGCCTATAGTGTGAAATCATGACTTGACGACTAATACCTTAACCTATTGGTTTCCATCATCAAAAATTCTCCTTGAGCCCCCTATCTATTGGGGGAAATATATTCCTTAATGACCCTCCTTAATGGACTCCTTCCAATAGTTTTTTTTTTTATTAAATAAACTATATCCTTTCCCTCCATATGATTCTTATTGGGCTAGGATCACCTTAATGTCACGCCCATAAAAATCATTCATTGGTGTCTATGGTTGGCTTGGAAAACACCTACGAGAAAATATTCCTCAAGGGGGATATGACTATATTCACTTCCACATGATTGAATTTTTTAGTTGTATGACATCATGTTGATGTCACTAAATATTGACTCTTTTAATTGATCTTTCCTCTTGGTTGATGTCACCATCTCATCAGGTCCAACTATCGGCACTTATCCATGGAGGGAGGAAAAAGATTCCTCGAAGGGAATTTTTTATGGAACTTATTTGATTCCTTTCTATAATTTAACTCCCTAACAAAAAGAAATTTTAAAGACTACATTGGGTGTAAAATAAAGGCCTTCTAACACTTAAATAAAAATTTTACTCCTTGGGAAATTCCCTTTCCACATGGTCACCATATTCTTTTCCATATGGCACTACTATGCTATTGCATGACCCCTATTTTGGGTCCATGTTTTATTTTCTACTTATTCCATGCATCCTCTACTAACATCATAAATTAACATCAGCCTTCCCATCAATATGGTATCATGCTTATTGATCACCATTTCTCATTGATGTTTTCCATAAGCTAGGGGTAACGATTCTCTGAATGGACTACTCAATTGGTAAAATCCACAATTTTGGAGGTAAACTTACAAATCATGACTAAAACAATTTTTAATTCATGATTGCGTTCAAGACCCAAATGTTTTCACACTTGATTGATTTATTTCCCATGTTTTCAGTGCAACTTGTGTGCCACACAATTACCACCTACTCCACCATGTTGCACTCCATGTCACATCCTAGTACTAACTATGACCACATATAAACCATATAGCACTACCATGCATCTCCATTCCTTGAAATTCCTCAATGATTTATCTATAAAAATAATCGATCTAATCAAGAAATCTCACTAAAATAACAAATACCAAATACCAATTATCACCCGAATATCACATTGGAGGAAGGGTAAGATAAAAATTATGCTTTATCCACATCCTTAAAGAATATCATCCTTAAAGAAGGGTCAATTGACCCTTCGACGTGATCCACCTCATTGATCATACTTTTATGGAGGGAAGGTGGGTTGATCCTTCCTCTACATGAATCGTGACCAAAGTTTCATATTTGAGGAAGGGTTGGTTGACCATTCCTCTTCATTTCCATCATTGAGAGTACTATCGTAGAGGATGTATTTCACTACATTTTATGTGATCCACCTCCAAAATAATACTATCTCGGATAAAGGTTTGGTACACTCTTCCTTGACGTAGATCATCACATAAATACCATTTTGGAGGAGGGATCAACTAACCCTTATAAATTTTCTATCTCCTTTAGAATGCTATCTTGGAAGATGGGTTGGTCAACTCTTCCATGTTACACTAGTATAAAATGAGAAATTAGTGACTAGGTGACTAAAAAAGTTAGTCACCACAACTTTTGTAGGTGAAATACGACCAAAAATGAGAAATTTTAAGTCACACAACTAAAAATGACTAACATAAAAAACTAATTTAGTCCTAGACTGAAATATACGGCTAATTAATAAGTAATACAACTAAAAATGGCTAACATGAATGACTAATTTAGTCTAGGAACAAAAATACGACCACCTAACAAGTACTGCAATAATACAAATCAATCCTTTATGTTAGTCATTGTAGCTGTGTATAGAAACTTCAAGATGATGGATGAAAATTGATGTGAATAGATCCCCACCAATAATACTTTCCTAAAAATAATTTGAGAGTGTGTTTGGGTTTGTAAAATAAACACTTGTTAAAACTTCAAAAAAAAAAACTAAAAGTGTGTCTCAATTTGTAACATAAGCACATATTAAAAATTTCTATGGCGATAAATTTAACGTTTATATTTAAAGATTCTTATGGCCACCTTAATGTACTAGGCAAACTCTAATATGATTAATGCAAATATAATTGATAACTTCATGTCACCATGTAAATTCAAACCTAATTTGAGAAGCCCGAATAACCATAAAAAATGATGTGTATTTTTTTTAAAAGAAAACATGTAGATAGATTTAAGTTTATATTTTAAACACATACTCTAACCTCTTGGAACCTAGGGTCACATGTAATTATGTAAAGTCAAGCCATTAGGAAAAGAGCCACGTGAAAATAACTTCATTCACTCTAAGAACAAATTGGATATTGAGTAAACTCAAGGAGTTGGGAAAATAACCACCTAATATAACTTCATTCACTCCAAGCCCAAATTTGATATTGAACTTAGTAATTGGATCTCAATGCAACCCAGTGATAACCTAGTTTAGTTTGTAGTGTTTAAAATGAGAAGACAAATGCCGAACAAACACTTTCCACTAGGATGACAAAATACAAATAAAAAAACAGTTGAGGCATTTAGAATTAAATTAAATAAAATACAAGTTGAAAAATTAAATTAACTCTTTAAAACATATACACTCAAGTCAATCGCTAAAAAATTTACATAATTAATTAACTAATAAAAATAATCTAATTTAAAGTTATTGTTAAGCTAGAAACCAAATTGCTATATGAAAGGAAAATAATCTAATATACATACCAAATCAATTTAAATTTGAACCTATAAGATCGTTATAATATTATAATATATCATTTATTTTCAAAATTATAACGAAATAAAACAACCAAATAGATGTTATTTTTCCAAAATATCACATCATCAAATAATAATGTAAATCCACTAATTCTAAAATAATTAGATAGTGGAAATTTTGTGATGTACATTGTTACATTCTCATTTAATATCAAGGAAAAAACAATTAAAAATACTCTATTTTCCATTTCGTGGGTTATTTATAAATCCTCATGATTCTCCCCCAAAAATAAGTGTTTTATTAAGCCGTATTAAGAAGCAACTTTTTTAATTTTACCGGCCAAGCAACCACAATGATCATGGATTCTTAAGCAAAACCAAACCTACAGAGAACCAAATGTTCGAATGTGCTAGGTAGGTAAACCAGAGAGGGGAGGAATAGGGGTACTTAGTGGAGTGGTCACTGAAATCTCAGACGCTGGTTAAAAAATAGGTGGTACGGGATACTCTATCTTGTTGGGTCAGTAAAAATACCAACTACCTAAATGGAGATCCAGGTAAGAAAGAATTAATTTCTCTCACCTCATTGATGATAGAATGTGGTTTCATTCATTACAAATTCATTAATACAGGGTTTGAAACTTTGAATGAAATATATCTAATGAACAAAGAATTATTTTTGGTGATTTTTTCATTTATTTTCCATTTAGCTACAAGGTGGAATGATGTTTGGGGTTTTTAATGGAAAATTATTGAATTTTCTGAACCAACATCGATGATCAATTAACCCATTCAGATATGAGGGAGAGGGATGTCTGGGGTTTTTATTGGGAAAATATTGACTTTTCTTAACTAGAATCGATAACTAGTTGACCCTTTTCGGGATTAAGATTATGCACGTAAGATAAAATGCAGACTAAAACCACCAAGAGGAGAGGTGTGGAAAAGCATAGGGTGACAAAGGGGAGGGATTGGCCTTAACCGCTGCAATCGGTAATGGAGAGAATTTGAGTTCAATAATTAGAAAAGAATTTGAGGTTGGGAAGACAAAATTCATATTGCAACTTCTCAAATATTTTGTCAAGAAAAAAGAGATTGAAATAGAGGAATAATTTAAAGTTCATTGTAAGGAATTCATCGATGAAGTGGATAAGCTTGGTGGGGTTTCATTAAATGTAGATGAATTAAAAATGGGATGGTTAGTGAGAATTACCAGCTTCAACAAGTGGGTAATTCTCTTCTTGCTAAAGTTGAGGAGCTTCCATAAGCTTATGCAATTAAGAAGAACTTAAAAGAAGAGATTCAGTCATCAAAAAACTGTGCACAAGCCATGGAGTTGTGTGTTAAATGCATCCATGTTACTACCCCACATTGAAAAATTTATACTCGATAGAAAGAGATTACTTTCCTAGAATTCCAACCAAGGCACTTCAGAAAATGCTAGAAAATAATATCCCTAAAATAAAATCCCACATCGATAAAAGAGTGAACAAGGAATTGAAAATGGCTAGTGAAGTTTAGGAGTACTTCTAAATAAATTGATCAGTTGGCAATCAGGCAAGCTTCGTCAGCTCGACAGAGAGAAGAGGATCTTCGAGGCCAATAAAAAGCAGGTAGAGGAACATAACAGATCAGGTGTAAGGGAATATATATATGATTTAGAAAATGAGGATGCGAAAGATGCTGATTCTATTTTGAAATTTGAAATCACTCCAGTTTATAGGGCACATGATATCCATTCTTGTCTTGGGCATGGAGACAAGTTCTAGGATTACTACCATAAAAATCCTCAACTGCAGCTTAATTCAAATTTGAAAATATCATCAGTGCAACATTTTTTAGAATCACATCAGTTATCTTTTCTTAGATTGCTAGGTTTTCTGAAGTCAAAGACCGTATCTTGAGGATGGATGGATGATTAATCTCCACTCCCCTAGGTGGAAAAGGTGGGATAAGTTGTAGCGAAGCTAGGCTATATATTAGAGGATTTTTTTTGTGTATCACTTTCTGATCAAAGGTCCTTTATTGATTTTATTTTCCAGAGACATGCAAATTACGCTTAAATTATGCTTCTAATTACTATCCATAAGACAATAGAAGGCAGAGGTGTCAACATCCACATCTCCAATGGACCCTACATATTTCTTTATAATGTGATCAACATCATAATCCATGGCCTCAACATTCACCATTGCAAACCCAGTTAGTTTGGGTATGCAAATTGGTACAACTCATTGGTATAGCTCATCATGAGATATCTAGATCGACTATAACAGTCTCTACACAAGTTCCGATGACCTTATAGATGTCTCTCACTTCCACCGCCATAACTATATCCAACAGTCGTTTCAGTTACCATGACAAGGTCATGCTATTAGGGAATGATGATAGCTACAGTGAAGACAAGGCCATCAAATTTATAATGGCTTTCAATCATTTCAGACCAGGCTAAGGTCAGCGCATGCCCAGGTAAAAGATCAATTCAGGGTCTGATTCTTCCCATCCCAAGACAATATCAATAGAATAACATATTTTAACTTTATGTTCAACTAATCATGATAATGCATGAAGTTATTTTTTTTTTCATGGAGTAATTTTATTATGAGTTTGGGTGCCAGGGTCTGTTAGGTCTCTGTAATAAGCAAGATTGGCAAAAGTCTGATCATAGAGTTAACATCGTTTCAACCAACTTTGGGATTCTAGGATCTAGCCCTCCTGAATCCGGAGAGGGATCTCTCCAATATGTACAAAGATGGATTTGTCTTTGAAGTTTGGGGTAATGATATTAGGCTAGTTATGAGGTCCAAGGGTTTTGTTTTGTTTTGAATGGTTGAATATGATTGCTGTTAGAGATGAAAGTCCCAAAGGTAAAAGGTTCAAAGGTGAGAAGTTGCAAGAAAAAGAGTAAGCTTTGATCAAGAAGAAAGATGATGGCAGGTTTTCAGTCCATTGGGCTATGGAGTCATAAGGGGATTTAATTGAAACAATCAAGTTCAAGAGTGGTCTATGGGGCAAGTCATCTATGCCTCAGGATCTCTTTAAGGTTTGATTTATGGAATGGAGTGATACATTAAGAAGGGGAAAATAAACAGATGCAGAACAAAGAGCAGCCTAAGATCTGGTAAGTACTTTGAAACTATCCAGCCTTTGACCAGGCACTTAAGAAAGACATGAAAGCAAACTAGGATCTGGTAAGTACTTTGAAACTAGCCAGCCTTTGATACACTTCCAATAGAAAACACATAAAAAACAAAAGGAAACTTGAAGGTAACCTTTGGAGTAGAAGCTAGCGGGCCGAGCTCACCACAAATCCTCTCCTAGTTCTTCTTTACTTGGTTACACCCAAGACAATCACAAAGATAACACAGAATGGCCTAAGATCTGATAAGTACTTTGAAACTAGTCAGCTTTTAACACATTCTAAGGGAAACAATCAAACTGTTATGCAAACAAGAATGGGACCAGGGCTTACCATATCTTCCTCAGTTCATCTTCACACAACATATACTTGAAAGTAACATTCAGAAATAACATTCAACTAAGACGAAAGGATGAGGGAACACTAACATTCCTATGCTTGAATCTGAATTAAATCATCTCCAAATAACACAATTGAAGGAAAACATTAAAATAAAGATTTCTCAGCTAGAGAAGGTTACTGATATGCAGTAGGTCCTAACACTGTTTAAACTGTTCTTCACAGAAGAAAACGAAACATAATGAAAACAAAAACAAAATCACAAGCTATAATAAGAATAACATCACCGTCAGCATAGACCAGGATCCCATAAATCAGCTTGTATTGATGCTCCAAACCGGTTACAATCTTCAAGTCCAGTGTTTAATTCATCTTTCCTTCACAACCTAACTTATCTACTACAAGCAGAGCTCCAAGAGCTAGTGAAAACACTATTTACAACAGAAGTCTTCAGTTCAATCACATTACAATGCTTCAACAATTACATTAGCAACCAACCCCTCACTCATCTGCTTCTGAAGTATTTATAGAAGAATAAGGAGGTGAGACTTGATGAAAACATCTCAAAAACCAATTAATACAAATATTAATGTCTTCTTAGCCTTCGAGGGGCTCAACAAAGAAACTATACAGGTGTTTTTTCGTATCTAACTGACTGACACTCATGAATTTTAGCCCAGTGGGAGCTTTGTTTGACATTTGGGGCTTTGTGTACTTATTAGGGTTACTCTACGAACATTCTGTCATTAAATCTGAGGCAGAAGTAACTTCTTTGGCTGTTTCGAGGTAGAAATTTGATCTTGTTCAATAAATTCAGCCTCTGATTGAGCGTTTTGGGACATTAGGTGGCACTGCGGTGGTTGAGGAATCAATTCGCCTCAGATATGGCGGTGGAGGCATTCTGTCTGAAAAACACTTTTAGATTTACCTTTTAAACTGTGTTTTGAGTCGGGGATTAGGCTTTTGATAACTGTCTTAGCTATAATCCCCACTCATCTTTCCTTCAAATCTCTGCTCGGATCCTTTCCTGCGACTGATACTCTTTCTCTGCCATTTCTTGGTTGTTTTCCAGGTTTAACAGGGGCATATAGCATCAAAGTCCCATGAAACCTCGTTGACAATAAAGTACTGCACCCTGTGGATAAGGTACTCGACAGGAAGAGGATCGTCATCCTCATCCCACGGAATGTCTCCATTAAAATAGGAAAAAACCTTAAACCTGCACAAAACAAACATGGGTAGATCTGCATCGGAGAGCGTGCGGAGGAGTGGGGCAATCGGAACCGTCGATCGCGCTATGATCGACGGCCGGGAGAGATTTGGAAAGTCAGAGGAGGATAAAGGTTGACTGGGCGGCAGAATCGGGCAACTGAATGCAGACCGTTGATCTGCAAAGATCGACGACGGATATTGACTTTTGATTACGCTGGGGCCCAGCTAAAACACGCGCATTTTGGTTAAAGGTCGGGCAGCTTGGATAGGCGATCATCGTTAGATGTGCGGGGCCTAATCGGACGGCTATCGTTGATTCCGCTGGGTGGTCATGGCCCGACGGATAACGCGTAAGGGATTAAATTTATGTGCCATTTTTTAAACAGTACAGAGGACGCGTGTCAAGAGGTGTGTGGAATCGCTGGGCCTCGAGCCAAAACAGCCTTTGCCCGAAGAGTGGTGCGGAATAAACCTTGGTTTTGGAAAACAACGCGGGGAATGGCGGGGTCCACAGGGCAAGTAGCGCTCCGTGCCGTCCAATCCGTGGAGCAGATCGATGGTCGAGATAACTTCATAAATTACACGGGCGGAAAACTTTGGAATTTAATTAAAACCCGATTTTCAAAGGTTTATTATGTTTTGGGCGGAGAAAAATGAAAAAGCGCCCGATAGGTTTAGCCACGGGTTCTGGCGCTCGGGCACATGGAGGAAAACGAGCTGAGGGATAGAAAATATGCATTTTCTAGGGTTTTCAATGGTTTTTCAAGGAAATGAAGGCCTTGAATAAGGTCAATAAGGGGTCTTAGACCTTATGAAATGGGTTTTAATGAGGGGAAAAGGGAGAATCATGAAATTTAGAGGCTTTCATGGGAGATGGAGGAAAAGAAAAGAAGGTTAGCTTAAGGGGGAAAAAGGGGAAAAATGGGTCCTTTGCAGCAGTATATGACTGTGGATTTTTATGGGATTTTAGAAGCCTTTGAGATGCGAAAAATGAAGGATTTTGGACAGAGGGAAGGAAAGCAGGAGGCCTTATAGAGACTTCAAGAGGCAACAATTTTTAGAGATGAAATTTGTTCCTTGGAGGCTCCAAAAAAATTTTAGCCACCTTTTGGTATAACAAAATATTATGGGTGGCTAACAATGGCTCCACATGGGGATGGTGCCTTCTTGAAGGCATCAAGAATTCAAACTTGATTTCTCTGGGATGCTGACTTGTGCCTGATCTATTATTCTCTTTGGGATGTTGACCATGTACCTCATCCTCTAGATTTCCCTTCTTTTTGTTGGATGATCTAGCTTTACTCTGGAAAGTGATAACAGTCGCGAAAAAGAATGAACCTTATCAATACAACTTTCTACCTACCCAATCCTACTGATCTAACATTTTTTCTTCACCAGAGTGCACTTGGATTGGAAAACTCTTTTCATAACATTTTATTCTTTTAAAAGCATAAAAACTAATCTAATTATACTTCTTATCTCTCCTTGAACTCAGATTAGGAAGTTGAGCTCAGATTCTTCTCTACCTATTCTACTGTCTGTTGGGATTAAACTGTCCAATAGACTTTCATTCTCTAAATTCTAAAATAGAAATTGAACAACAGCTAAGTCAAGGTTAAGTTGTTTGACTTGCTATGATCTATGGCATAAAGACAAACTGCACATAGATTATTATTTGCGGAAAAATAAAATGGAAGGCTTAATATCTGAAAGTCTCTCATCATGGCCTTCTCTTTTCTTCACAACTCTTTTTTGACTTTTATTTTGAGCTGTCTGTGCTTTCTTCTGGTTCAGATTTTAGGCTGATTAGAACCAGATCTCCTATCATTGTGACTCGGAAAATAAAATAGTTTTGAGTCATCTTTCTTTGGAAACTTTGGTTCAGATTTTGAGCTTATTTAAACCTTCAATTTCTAACCTAATCTATCTACTGATAAGCCAAGATTAAACAGTTTGGAAAATCGAATTCACTATCCTATCAACAGAAAAATTGAAGCTACTTAGTCAAGATTAAACAGTTTGACTAACTAGAAGTGTATTTATCAAGAGTGGCATTTAAGCTTGCATACTTTCAGTTTTGTTTCTCTTTTTTGGCATGGGGCTTTGCCTTTCTTGTTTTCATTTCTGCCCTCTTTTCTTTCTTTTCTTTGTTTTTGTATTTTTTATTTTTCTTCAAAGCAGAAAATAACAACTAACTACATGCTCGGAACTGAGATTTATTGACATTCCTATCTAACCTATTCTAAACATGAAGTATTTACATATTCATATGATACAAAAGTGCCAATGCAGGAAACTGAGTAATGTTAAGGAGAAGAAGAAACTCTGGCTGCTTGTCAGAGATATCCATAGAACATATTGAAGATTAACCTTCAATATCAAGGCTATCACATAAGGTGACAGCTTTTCATGTCTCTGGCTCTTGTAAAGGTCACTGTTTGATAATTTGAGCCAGTTGGGATTTCCACACACTCTTCCATAGGATCAAAAAAGAAAAGATGAAGATTCTCTTCTTTATGGTCCTCCACGTCTGGTAGATTGTCTGCTTCCAAGGCTTCAGCTTTGAGGAGAATATCTTCAGAAATTTGCTTGAAAGATTCAGCATCCTTAACCTGCACAATAGCAAACTGTGAAATATTTTCTTTCTCTAAACACATGCTTGCTTCTAATATACATTCAGGTTCTTTGGATGACATTCTGGCATTAATGAAGGGAGAAGTCTCTTCTTGGGAAGATGGTATTTCCACAGCAGGATAGTCTGGTATTTGTTTCTCTCCCTCTTCTTTATCATCATCTGAAATGGAAGACCCATCATATTTGGCAGTGTTGTCCTCTTGCAGCCCTGGTTTTCTTGGATTCAGTGGGCTGAACTTTGTGAAGAGGTTATTATATTCTTGAGTGGGGGTGTTTTCAATGGTTTCCTCTTGCTCAAAAATTTCTTCGTTACTCTTCTCTTCACCTTCGGAGTTGAAAGGCTGCTGATTCCCAATAAAGTGAAAGCTTTTTATGATGGATCGAAAAGGATGATTGTGGCTTTCAAGCTGATGATGGTGAAACTCATAACACCAATCAAATGCTAGTTGCCCTGCATGATTAGTTTCTACTTGGAAATCATCATCATCATAAGACTGATCAAAGTTTGAAAATTTATTGGAATAAACAATTTCATCAGTCAAACATATTGGGATATTAGTAAGTTCTTCTTCATTCTGATCTACAAAAGAACTTTCCGAATCTGTACAACAAAGTTCTCTATGTGAATGGGCAAGTGTTTTTGTTTTTCAAAAATTTTCAGAGACTGACTGTTTATAAATAGTCTGATCCATCTCTTTTTCTGTCAAAGGGCAAGATGTTTCTATGTTCCTTTGAACAGGAGTACAACAGTTCTCTGTCTCTTGCGAAGACTAATTGTGAGGCTGGATGTCTTCTTGAGCCTCAGCTATAAGGGATGATGAATTAATATTTGAGTTTCCAGGGATATCTTGAGGGATGTTCATTATTTCTTGGGTCATCTCTTCCTCAACTGATCCATCTATGTTCTTAAAATTTTTCAGTAGGATATTAAACTCATGAATGGCTGTTAAAAGATCTTCAAGATGCATCTCTTCCAAAGCTTCCTCATTATCTATAATGTGTTGGGTGATGTTTTGTGATGGATCATAATATATTGCACCCAACGATAATGATGTAGTATTTTCTTTATAGTTCTCATAGAACACATATTCAAGGTCTCTTAAAGAAAACAAACTACTAGATCTTAAGCATTCATACCAATCCCTAGCTTTTCCTTCTAATGTTAACATGAAAATTTTCATTAGGCAGTCTTCATGCTATTCAATTTTCAACCTCCATGCATGTATATGAAATTTGATGAGATGTAGTAGAGGGTCATCAAACTTTTCACCTTGAAAAACAGGCAGGTTGTCATCCTAATTCACCTAGGGCATCTTATGAGGAAACCCAGGGATATGATCTCTACTCATTGGGGCATATCTTCTTTGTATTCTTGGAATCATGTTTATAAATCTGAAAAGAGGTCACTGTGTCTGGTCAATCAGTTCAGGGTCTTCTACCAGTGGAGTCATTTGGTCTTCTGGGAGTTTCAGAGTGTGGAGTCGCCAGGTGAAAAAAAATTTAGCTCCTAAGGAGGTAAAATGTTTTATGGTTCCACCACCATATGATTTTTGTAGAGCTGCAAGATTTTTAGGAACTGAATTAGCTCTCAAGGGTGATCTAAAAACAGTTGATAATTTTGTGTTAGGAGACTTCCTAAGGATAGCTTTCTGTGTTATCAACTATTTCAGGTGAATCAGAGTCAGGATAGGCTCTAGTATGAATCTTTCTAGGAGCCACTATGCTGTGTTTTTAGACTCAAATAAACAGGAAAAGTTCAACCAGATTTGACAATCTTTGAGGGGTTAACTAATCTGTTTTCACAATTTTAATCCTACAGTCTTATAACTGAATTTGAATGATATTATAATGGTGAGGGTTCTTCCCAGTGGAGTCTTAAGTTCTATTCAGGATTGTGGAGTTGCCAGGTGGAAATTTTAGAGTGTTTTCAAAAAGATACACTGTCCACCACAGTGCTTGTGAAACATCCTTTTTCAAGGATATCCCAAAACACAACAAACTCTAACCAGAGATTGACTGGGAGGGCATTTACCAGATATGTCACCTCTAAAAGAGGATGAGATCCGGAGGCTACCTGGCCCTTTCCAGACTCTGTCTAAGAGTATCAGATAAAACACAATCAAAGATAGGAGAAAGTAAGAGTAAGTGTTTTACCACTAATCTGAAATATTTTTGGTATTTTCTGAATTATTTTTTTGTTGGTTTCTAGGAATGTCTTAAATTTGTTTCAAAACTTAGCTACGGTTGTGAGACAAAGGTAATCTACTCTTATGGCTAAGCCAGTTGATTTTTCAAGGTTAGATAAAAGCTTATAAGAATCCTAGGTTCACCTAGCTTGTCACTAATTCAAACAAGTTTCATCATGATTACCATTTCTTGGTAGTGCTTGAAAAGGCTGATTTTTACTCTCAAGGTCTTATGAAGTTTCGTGGTTGTAGTTTCCCCAGTGGAGTCACCAGAAATCTTAGGTCTCTATAATAAGCAAGATTGGAAAAATTCTGATCACAGAGTTAACATCGTTTCAACCAACTTTGGGATTCTAGGATCTAGCCCTCCTGAATCCGGAGAGGGATCTCTCCAATATGTACAAAGATGGATTTGTCTTTGAAGTTTAGGGTAATGATATTAGGCTAGTTATGAGGTCCAAGGGTTTGTTTGGTTTTTTGGATGGTTGAACATAGTTGTTGTCTGAGGCGGAAAGATCTATATGCAAATAGGTTCAAAAGTGAGAAGTTGCAAGCAAAAAGAGTAAGCTTTAGCTAAGATGAAAGATGATGGCAGGTTTTCAGTCCATTGGGCTATGGAGTCATAAGGGGATTTAATTGAAACCATCAGGTTCAAGAGTGGTCTTATGGGGCAAGTCATATATGCCTCAGGATCTCTTTAAGGTTTGATTTATGGAATGGAGTGATACATTAAGAAGGGGAAAATAAACGGATGCAGAACAAAGAGCAGCCTAGGATCTGGTAAGTACTTTGAAACTATCCAGCCTTTGACCAGGCACTTAAGAAAGACATGAAAGAAAACTAGGATCTGGTAAGTACTTTGAAACTAGCCAGCCTTTGATACACTTCCAATAGAAAACATATGAAAAACAAAGGGAAACTTGAAGGCAACCTTTGGAGTAGAGACTAACGGGCCGGGCTCACCACAAATCCTCTCCTAGCTCTTCTTTACTTGGTTGCTTTCAGGACAATCACAAAGATAACACAGAATGGCCTAAGATCTGATAAGTACTTTGAAACTAGTCAGCTTTTGACACATTCCAAGGGAAACAATCAAACAGCTATGCAGACAAGTCTGGGACCAGGGCTAACCATATCTTCCTCAGTTCATCTTCACACAACATATACTGAAAGTAACATTCAGAAATAACATTCAACTATGACGATAGGACGAGGGAACACCAGCATTCCTATGCTTGAATCTGAATTAGATCATCTCCGAATAACACAATTGAAGGAAAACATTAAAATAAAGATTTCTCAGCCATATAAGGTTACTGATATGCAGTAGGTCCTAACACTGTTTAAACTATTCTTTATAGAAGAAAACGAAACATAATGAAAACAAAAACAAAATCACAAGTTACAATAAGAATAACATCACCGTCAGCATAGACCAGGATCCCATAAATCAGCTTGTATTGATGCTCCAAACCGGTTACAATCTTTAAGTCCAGTGTTTAATTCATCTTTCCTTCACAACCTAACTTATCTGCTACAAGCAGAGCTCCAAGAGCCAGTGAAAACACTATTTACAAAAGAATTCTTCAGCTCAATCACATTACAATGCTTCAACAATTATATTAGCAACCAACCCCTCACTCATCTTCTTCTAAAGTATTTATAGAAGAATGAGGAGGTGAGACCTGATGAAAAGATTTCAAAAACCAATTTTAATGTCTTCTTAGCCTTCGAGGGGCTCAACGAAGAAACTATATAGGCGTTTTTCTGTATCTAACTGACTGACACTCATGAATTTTAGCCCAGTGGGAGCTTTGTTTGACATTTGGGGCTCTGTGTACTTATTAGGGTTACTCTATGAACATTCTGTCATTAAATCTGAGGTAGAGGTAACTTCTTTGGCTATTTCGAGGAAGAAATATGATCTTCTTCAATAAATTCAGCCTCTGATTGAGCGTTTTGGGACAATAGGTGGCACTGCGGTGGTTGAGGAATCAATTCGCCTCAGATATGGCAGTGGAGGCATTCTGTCTGAAAAACACTTTTATATTTACCTTTTAAACTGTGTTTTGAGTCGGGGATTAGGCTTTTGATAACTGTCTTAGCTGTAATCCCCACTCATCTGTCCTTCAAATCTCTGCTCGGATCCTTTCCTGCGACTGATACTCTTTATCTGCGATTTATTGGTTGTTTTCCAGGTTTAACAGGGGCGTATAGCAGCAAAGTCCCATGAAACCTCGTTGACAATAAAGTATTGCACCCTGTGGATAATTTCCCTAAGTTACTCGACAGGCAGATGATCATCATCCTTGTCCCATGAAATTTCTCCATTAAAATCGGACAAAACCTTAAACCTGCACAAAACAAACAAAATGAGGAAATCATGCGTTTGCATGGGTAGATCTGCATTGGAGGGCATGCGGAGGAGCGGGGCAATCAGAGCCGTCGATCGCGCTGTGATCGACAGCCAGGAGAGATTTGGAAAGTCATAGGCGGAGAAAGGTTGACTGGACGGCAGAATCGGGCAATTGAATGTAGACCGTTGATCTGCAGAGATCGATGGCGGATATTGAATTTTGATTACATTGGGGCCCAGCTAAAACACGCGCAGTTTGGTTAAAGGTCGGGCAGCTTGGATAGGCGATCATCGTTAGATGTATGGGGCCTGATCAGACAGCTATCGTTGATTCCGCTGGGCAGTCATGCCCCGACAGATAACGCGCGGGGGATTAACTTTATGTGGCGGTTTGAAACAGTACAGAGGATGCGTGTGAAGAGGTGTGTGGAATCACTGGGCCTTGGGCCAAAACAGCCTTTGCCTGAAGAGTGGTGCGGAATAAACCATGGTTTTGGAAAACAGCGCGGGGAATGGCGGGGTACACAGGGCAAGTAGCGCTCTGTGCCATCCGATCTGTGGAGCAGATCGATGGTCGAGATAACTTCATAAATTACATTGGTGGAAAACTTTGGAATTTAATTAAAACCCAATTTTCAAAGGTTTATTATGTTTTGGGCAGAGAAAAATGAAAAATCACCCGATAGGTTTAGCCATGGGTTCTGGCACTCTGGCGCATGGAGGAAAACGGGTTTAGATCCTTAGCTCGAGGGGGATAAGGACTGAGGGATAGAAAATATGAATTTTCTAGGGTTTTCAATGGTTTTTCAAGGAAATGAAGGCCTTCGATAAGGTCAAGAAGGGGTCTTAGACCTTATGAAATGGGTTTTAATGAGGGGAAAAGGGAGAATCATGAAATTTAGAGGCTTTCATGGGAGATGGAGGAAAATAAAAGAAGGTTAGCTTAAGGGGGAAAAAGGGGAAAAAGGGGTCCTTTGCAGCAGTATATGACTGTGGATTTTTATGGGATTTTAGAAGCCTTTGAGATGCCAAAAAGTAATGAAGGATTTTGGAAAAAGGGGAGGAAAGCAGGAGGCCTTATAGAGACTTCAAGAGCCAACAATTTTTAGAGATGAAATTTGTTCCTTGGAGGCTCCCAAAAGTTTTTAGCCACCTTTTGGTATAAAAAAATATTATGGGTGGCTAACAGGGTCTATTTTAGCTATGCTCACGTGGTGAAAAATGACTACGAACCATGGGGAATATATACCATTGGAGGATCTATGAACCCCACAATCAAAACTGAAGCTAACCATTTTGTTGCTCCAAATGATAGGTTTAATAAGCAAGTAATATAAATTCAATCCAAAATTAACCCACCTATATCTTGAATGTTTCTTGTATTTTATCATGAACAATGATCAACATGTACTGATATGAAAGTATATATAGAACAATGCAAACAAATTTATGACTCGTTATGAAAAGGTATCTTTGATCAGCATGTATCTGTTGCAAGACATCTTCAGCTTATCAACAACTATGTGATTCTACCCCGTATGACATATGGCTACTAGGTGGATCCTTCACATGATATTTTGGACAATAATAGAGACAAATATCATGAATTTATTCTTAATGAATGCAAAAAACAGATCAAGGTTGTCCTTACTAATGAAAAATACGAGAAAATGGTGATGAAAAAATAATAGGAGTACAACATGAACGTTTTAGCATTCCATTTACAAACATCAAATATCATGCCTCCTTTCCCTTACACCATTTTCTACCATGGTGCTTGATTTTTATCGGATTGTGACGTCTTTCATAGAGGATTCTATGAGCCATCTATCTTATGGAGGTCACATGCACTTCTATGATGTTGTGAATAAGTATGTAGATAAGCTTTTAATCAATGTTATGAATGAGGCTTTACTCAAATTGATGAACATTTCCACACTGGGGTATCTCATGCCATGCATATTGCTGCCAATATGACAATTTTGGAGTGAGCTTGTGAATTTTTTATGCAGCATGCTGCGAAAGTATTTGGCGTTCCTATGTGCTTAGTAGAAAGACCGCAGGTTGCATTGTCTGCTCGAACTGTCTTGAATAACTCTCAATATTCTGCACACATGAACAATGCTGACGCTAGTCAATTCTAAGGTGGATGAGTTTATGTTTCTAAATGACAAAATCAATTGGAACCAATATGAAGTTCCACAAAATGGAAGTGAGTATCTAAATTAGGAGGAAATTCACTTGGAGACGTTGGTTTCTACAGCACAACAAATATTACCATTGGATGCTTTGGAGAAGGGGGGAAGGCGGGGGGGTGTTGAAGCACATATCAGACTACCTCATGGTGACACTTATGAGGGAAAATGTCAAAATATTCAATATAAATTCTATAATGGGTATTGATAATCATTTCAGAGTGCTAAAGCCCTTTGACAAGTTTAAAGGACTTCTTGACAGAAGTGTGGTAGCTAGTTAATCTTTTATTGAGCAACCAGCCAACGAACTTCATGAACCCTGTTATAAGGGATAAACAATACAATGCTTTGGATTATACAAAGGTTGCATTGATTTCTGAGAAATTCAGGGATGCGCTCGAAAGGCTATTTGGAAGCTTAGAGGGTAAGAATTTAAATCAAAATCCCCCAAAAGAGTCCATGGATACAATAGTAAGGAGATTGAAAGATTTCAACTGGCAGATTCAATGGTACATTTCAAGTCTCTACTAGAAACACTGGATGTTTAATTTCTATTAATGCTCTTGTGTCATTAAATTAAAGGTTGTTTGCATGTTATAGGTTTATAACAATATGCTTTATGTTTATAGCAATATGCTTTAGATTTTTGTTTTTACTTCCCATTTGATATGTATTTTACTATTTGTCTGACATGCATAGGAACCTCCTTGCTTATGAAAACCCATTGAATATGGTCCTGAACCAATTTTTGCATTTTTTATCTATAATGTCCAGTCACGACGTATCTTCAAGCAATTAAACTGAGCATTAAGAATTCCTATAATTTGTTAAAATATGTGTAAACTTGGATTAATTAACTATTTAATGATTTAAAATGAAAGAAGGTGCATAATAAAAAAGATACTCTAGAAACCTTTGACCAAAGAGGAGAAAATGGTTCTTGAATAAGGTTTGACTAGACATTGAATTTGGGATGATTGAAATCTGTATTTTTATTTTTTATAGAGGAAAAGGCGAGGAGTTTCTCTTGGTATAACATGGCTATTGAAATTGTTATAGCTTCTAAGAACAATATTTTCAACTTATTTAAGTGCTGAACAAAATTTTTGAAGCTTCTATCTTGAGGAGTGTTACTTTGCCTAGCCTTACCTAACCAACATTTTATTTTTCAGGTATCTTTCAGTATCATATTCTATTGCATCTTAGAATTATAAGTTTGTATTTAACACCTTGTAATATAATTGGTATTTGAGATAATATAAAAAGGATAGAAAATTAAATCGTAATGATAATGTTTTTATATGTATAAGGTCATGATTGCTATAAAACCGCTATACTGACCACATATACAGTCTCATGGAGTATGGTAAATCACCATCCAACTTACAAATATCAAATAGTCTATAAAAACTATCTCCAATGTGGACACTTGTAGGTTAAAATGATGTATGAAAGTGTTATCAAAATGAAAGTTGTGATTTTGAAATTTATGAGGCAAAGCAAAATAACCCCATTTTCTATCTAGTCCACTCCTCCAAATTTCACATCTCTTTTTTCCCAGTCTTAAACTGTGCAGATTTTCTTGTATCCTTTTCACTCATACCCGCCCTTACTTTTCTCTGTGCCAAGAAACTTATTCTTCCCATCTATGCCTCATTATGCCTCTCTTGTCTCTACCTTAATGTTATTGTTGCATATATCCCATCCCCACTTAGCACTAACAAGATAAATACTCATCAGGAAACTACCATTGGTAAAGATAATTAGAATATTCTTTCAGGGAGTAGCTACTGGTACATGATTGATTCTTTCTATTCTATGTTTCACTGCTCTCCCTTATTATAACCACCTTTCTCCATTGTTTTTTGAGCTGGTGTAGGTTCTCACTTATTAGAAGGCCTTCCCATCCCACACTCGAAGAGGTGTTTATGGGGTTCTAATAATAATAGAACACCTCCTGCTCAACTAGGCCTTGATTTCGTGGAGGTCCCATTGGAAAATTCACATTGGAAAATATACTATAATATTTTGTTCAAAGTATGCCTCTCTGTTTTCATGGAATTTTCCATTACACAATCTTCCCATTGGGATGGTGAATATTTACTTGAAAACCTCATTTTATCCATTAGTCTCAATAGAATTCCAAGTTTATTTTACACCAAAATCGCATTCTCACTACAGTTAAAAGACTTAGTAGAATCCCATGATTTTGTGGTTCCAACTTCCTACTACAACAAGGCATATGTAGCACCGTCATTAATTTCAAATTTCAATTCCATGAATCCGTACTCTAGTTTCATAACTCTAAAGTAAATTTATTTTTCTATGGTTCAATATTTTATAGATATTATTTTCTCTCTTCATAAACTCCTCTATTTCAGTTAATTGACCTTATTTCTTTGAGTTTGAATAGTTTTCTACATTGATCAGCTTTATCAGCTTCACAAACAATTATGTAAACAAATCTTGATTCTCCTCTCTTGCCTTGTGATATTTCAATATGTTTTATAGTATTCATTGGAGGGTGATGACACACTGAAAATTGAAAAAGAAAGGATGATCACTGCAAGGCATCAATACCCAAAACACTGAAATGTGAAAATTCTAATCTTTTTGCAGGGAAATAACTACTGTGAAAATTGAGATAGCTTGGGTAGAGATGACTAATGTCAACACTCAAATAAAAGTGTGTATGTCTGTTGAATAGATTCAAAATACCTTACAAGTATTTGTATAAATGTGTTCAATACTTTTATTTTTTATTATACATTACCTGTTTGTTCAATACAATCTTTTCTTTGAGATTATCCCATAATAACTAGTTGATGAAGGTGACTAAACATGGAATCATGTTTGTACTGAATTTATTTTCTACAGTGTCAGTGAGGATAGAGGGTGTATGTTTTTTCAATGCCTTGCATTAGAGGTATTTCAATGATTTTTACTAGCAACGATGGGCACACAACCATGCCCTCCCAACATGGGAACAGTACAATGAAACTTCATCCAGTGATTGATGTTCCATTGAGGGCACTGAAAGGCTTATGGCACATAAATGGTTTGACAGGGATTGAGAACTTTGTAATTGGATTTGTAGATGATCTCCTAGCCATGGAAGCTGTGTTTAGTAGTAATTGGAACTAGACGTATGGTTAGATGGGTTTGTGCTAGTTTAATATTCCATTTTGAAAAAACCTAGAACTCAATTCATTTGATTCGATACATCTATTTCTTATAATAGTTTTAGAATTTAGCCATTAGGTTCCTTTTTTAAATGGATTCACATTGAGGAAAAAAATTCTGATATATATACATTCATCTAATTAACAATGCTGGTACACACACTTTCACACACACTTCTGATTAAATTAGCATCGTTACTTGAAATTTTCCAAGGAACGTTTCCATGTGCAAACTCTATAGGAACTTTCTCATATTCTGTGAATGGTACCTGGAGTTAATTCCACTAAATGAAAACATGTATGCCTTACCATAATGGACTGAAGTGGATTTCACTTTGTGGCCAAAATGACTTTGTCATGGAAAGTCAAACTATTTGAGCTGACACTTGGGAAAACAATGTTGATATATATACACCCAGCTTGTCCGAGCTGGTGGAGATGATTTGGGGGCTGGAAATGTAGCCAATTGATATATATACACCCAGCTTGTCTGAGTTGGTGGAGATTATTTGGAGCTAGAGATGTAGTAAATCTCGAGAAAACTTGTTCCTTGGTATTATAGTTTTCCATTTTTGGTAGGGTAAGTTAGACAATAGGCATATTATTTTTTTGGTCTCTAGTTTATTTATTTATTTATTTATCCTCTGTACACATTCTATTTTATGTTTGTAATGAAGTTGTGATTTCTCTATAATACCAATTCAAGAGGACGGGTATGAGGTAGATGAGAAGCTTGATGCGGCAGTTGATTTTCTTGCCCCTATACAACCTGGATGTTATGTGTAATACTCACATCTGATGGCACCTTCAGGTAAAACATTTGGGCAACGAGAGTGGGTCGTTATTAAGGTATTATATGTTTTATGTCATCTAATTTTACATGCTTTGGGATTTGTCATTATTTTCTTTATTTTTGACAATTGGCTTCTATTTTCCCCATTTTTCAATTTTGATACATACTAATAGCATGGTATATGAGGAATTCTATTAGGAGTTCCTAACTATCATTAAAGGAATTTTCTTCATCAATATTTATTAGATCTTTGCAAGAAACATATTGCACTTGTGATGTTATTTCCAGTTGATCATGGGAGTAATAGATCGTGTCCCTTATTATTTTAAACAGAGTCCTTTGAATTCCAGGTAGTATCACCAAGAGAGGAAAATATACCCAGTTTAATGGACCCTCTTCTAAATTTGAATGAAGTTGAACAAATCAAACATAAGACAGCTGATGTTTCTTATCAAGGCCATGTTTGGGTGGCAATAAAATGGATTTGGATCTCAATGAGTTTGGATGCTCATCTATGGTCATGGACAAGGGTAAGAAACCATGTTCACTTGTTCAGGTGGGTATTTCTTTTACACTATCTCAGAGATTTTATTTTCCGAAATAAATGCAAGGAGACAACAACATAAATGTCGAAGTAACGTCATCTAATTTAGGAACTGGTTACCCATCACCTGCTAAATCAGTTCCACTTCCGATTAATGATGTTTCTCGAGGACATATCACTGTGTCTGCAAGTGCTCCATCTCTTGTAGGCTCTGAATCATCCTTAGCTAGTTAAGAGACAGAAAGGCAGACACTTCTCCATGAGTTTGAAGACATGGGTTTCAATCAAAGGATGTGAATCCTAGAATACGAAATCATAATTATGATTTACGTAAATCTATTGATGCTCTTTATAGTGTAGCGGAGTGGGATCCCATTCTTGAAGAGCTTCAGGAAATGGTAATTGATCATATTCTTAAAGATATAAAGCCTTTTTCATGACATTTACTTTTACTTGGTACTATTTAATAATATTCATTCTTTGATTATTTACATACAAAACATTTGGATTGAGATTATTGCCTTGAACCTTTGTTGTGGCAGGGCTTCCATGATTCATAAATGAACAGAACATTGATGGTGAAGAATGGCAGAAGTGTAAATAGATTTGTTATGGATATGCTTTCAGCTGAAAAATATGTTTCATCAATGCAATTTAATTTGTCTAATAAGGCTAAAAAGAGTTAGCTATGGAAGCGGGGTCGATTTTAGGGCTATGTTGGGCAGTAAGGACATGTGAACTGGGCATTTTCTTTTACAACTTCATAATAAGCATATATATTTATGGTTGGTTTGTTTCCAAGGAGACGAATGTGTTACCTGTAATACACATGTGATGTTTGTACTTTTGATTGTTTTTAATTCGACCATTGGATATTGATACTATTGAACTTGAACTGTTCCTATTTGGTTAGATGTATGTTTTTTAATATTCTTAAATCTAGTGTTTCCTTGGCATTACACCATTCATGGGCCATTTCTTAGGAAGTAATAGATTATATTATCTTCTTTTTGTTCAGCATGCATATATGTGTTGTATGTTTCTACTTGTAGGGTTTGTTGGAATCCTGTAATCATGATTGTTTTTCTTTCAATTTACAATATGGATATGAATACTTCTGAGTTGGATTTATGGTCTTTGTCACTCTAGCACTCAGAAGCATTCATAGATGTACTATTTCACATTATTTTAAACTTTTTTTTGGACCTATCACAACCCAACACTAATTTATAATGTTTCCAAATCTATTTGACATTGGTTTAAACATTTGGATCTATGACAACCCAACACTATTTCACAATGTTTCCAACTAATAACCTGAAAGAAGTACAATTTAATGGAAAAAATGTCTTTCTCTACCATTGTAAGTTTTTAGATTTAATATTAATGTAGTAGTGGCCAAATTTGGTTAATGTGATCAAAGGATTAAAGATATAAAAAACGGAAGAGTGCCTAACATGAATCTAGAAAGTGGGAAGTACAAGACTTGGCTTGAGAAGAAATTGGAGAAAGAAATCTTAACTTTTATATCTTTCACATTCCCCCACACCTGTTAGCATTCCTTTCCAACTCTCGGTGTAATTGCTAGTTATTATAATTATGACCTCTCTGTTGTTGTTATTATTATGGAGGAAATCAATGGAAACTATTTAATCACACAACAATTAAAGAGGATTAAAATTCAATTTGGATTCATAACTGGAGATCATTACTAGAGAATTCACAGCCAGGGCTTCTTGGTCTTCTTCTATTTCAGACTGATAAAAGAAGGTTACTTCATGATCATCTAATTTGGTAGTTAGCAGAGACGAAATCCCTGCATTTCTACAATGCTTAGGTCTTCTTCCCTTACTCCTTGATCCCATATTAGCCTGCAACATTTCAGGCTCCATGCCTTGAGATCCAAACTAACTAATGGAGAATATATGTTGCAGTTGTTTCTTTATAGGTAGTAGTTTTGGTACGCTATATTATATAGTAGAAATAATCGTTTGATAATTGACGACATATATGAAAATCAATACACAGACCCTCATATTTTTGGATATGAAATGGAATGTAGAACTCAAAAGTTCTAATCGCCACTAGAAAAAATCATTTGCTGATTTGGGTTTGTCCCTGCATTTCTACCAAGGAAGAACATCTTTGCTGGAAACTAATATGGAAGCTAAAGTGGTGGACACACTCACTGGAAAATCACTACCACCCAACCATAAAGGTGAGCTTTGGTTGTGGGGACCCACAATCATGAAAGGTATACTCCTTCCCATAATTCTACATATTTTCTTTGGAATTTGAAAAAAAGGGCTATAGACCATATAGGTTTTCTTCAAAATTATAAAAAAAAACCAAAAATAAAAATCATAGACCACATTGATTTTTAGAGAATTTCCATTTTTTGAATCGAGTGTGTGATTTGGAGACTAAAACATGATGATAGAGAATCAACAAATTGTGGGTGCAAATATCATGAAGTGCCAAAGATGTTATATAGGATATAAATTCCAACTTTATGTCTTTGAATAAAAACCATGGTTAAAAAGTACCTAGTTCTACTGATGTGCCTATACTTGGGTATATTTAGCCATAACTAACCTGAAAGTATGAACCATGAAATGAAAACAATTGCTCCATTCGTTTCCTCATTTTCTAACTTGATTATGGTGTATTTTTTGGCATTGAATATTTGATTTATTCCTCCCCCATGTTTTCACTGTCACATTCTATAAATATGATATGTTGAGGAGTGAAATTTTCTTCTCCATCCATCTATCAATATGATATCTTGAGCTTCAGCATGGTGCAATTTCCATGATTAAATTATGGGTGTGATTTCTTGTTATTTAATTGGAATTTTGTGGCTTTATGAAGTTGCTCTCGGTGTTTCTATACTTTAGTTACATTTTTTTCCTCCACATTTTTGGTTTGTGCATCTTCCCTGTAGGTCATACCTGGTCAATATAATCCAAAATTTAGATTACCATTATGGCATGTATTATAACCTATAGCAGGATGAGGCCCTAGGACTCTTTTCATGACAATTTGTTTTTAAAGTATGTAGTCTTACTCACTGTCCACTTCGATGCTATCCACATGGGCCAATGATGGGCATGTTCGATGCAAATTTGATGTCGAGCTTCCCTAAGAAGTTTTTTCCAGTAGTATGGAAATTCAACTTGATTCATAATTTCATGAGGAGGTAGAAGACCTTTTCTCTATGCATATACCTTCAGGTACTACTAATTTTTCCAAGTTGGACTCCCATGTGCAGATCAAGTTTAAAGGAGTGACAATGCTTGCATTTCTTGCAAAATCCATTGCCTTTGCTTTAGCCAAACACCCAACAATCAATTCAAGTTGCAAAGATGGCAAGAGTTTCGCCTACAATAGCAACATAAAAATTGCAGTCGTTGTGGCTAGGGATGAAGGCGTAATTACACCTATGCTTTAGGATGCAGAGAAGGTTTGAAATTAATATCATACAGAATTTATAACTTAGCCTCTGTTATATCAAATTCAAATTTTTGCTACATTTTTTTTATGGTTCAATTTATGAAGCCTTAATACTATTGTACATTACTTGTTGACTGAAATTTTGTAAGTCTACAATTTTCAGAGTTCGTACCTTGCATTTAGGTTGATATATATACTCTCTATAGGAAATGGAAGGAATTGGTAGATAAGGCTCGTGTAAAGAAGCTTCAGCCCTAGGAATATAATACATGTTTGTGAAAATGCACTATGAATTTGTTCTACTTATTCATGTTCTGGATATTCTTTTACTTTCTGATCAAAAGAGAATTTCCTTGTCTATTGTTTGGTAAATTTTAGCCATTATCAACACAAGGATGTCATTATAAATGTTTTTTGTGTCCTACACATTGAAGTAGATGTGTCCTGAGTTTCATAAGGTCAACTATAAAATCTTAATTCTTATATTTTTGGCCTCTTTGCTGGAATTTTTACTCTTTCTAATTTAGGAATGTTTGGTGTGGATCGTTTTGATGCAATTTTTCCTCCTAGTTCTGTAAGTAAACCCTGCATTATTGTCTTCAAAGGGGTTCAATCGATTCCATTCTCATGTTGAACCACACAATTTTTCTCTTTGTTCAAGGCTAACTGTTAAAGTGAACTTTCCAATGTTTGACATGGAGCAATTATGGTTGTGGGGGCATCCCAAGCAACAATTGTTGCGACCGCTGATGCATTAATCAGTTTGAAGAACCAAATGCAAGTACAAATATCTCTAATTTTTATGACTTAAAAAGTGTTTGTCATGTTATACTGTGTTTTCCTAATAGGCTCATAAGGCATCTGGATATTTTTAATCATCTTCCTCATTGTCAAATAGCTATCTAAAAATCTTGATCGTGTCAATGTGATCGAGTATCTTTATTGTACTAAAATTCTCACTTAAAAAACTGATCATGCAATTGTATTATATCTGGTCGACATGATATATATATATATATATATATATATATATATATCAAAGAAAATATTAAATCTGTCAAGAAATATTAAATGAAATTCAGCATGGTCTGAAGCTTTTATTGGCATCAAACCAAAGCACGCATCCAATATTTATCTGTTATCTTTCAGGTTAATGTGATAGTAGATCACAGGATCATATATGGTGCTCACCTAGCTACCTTTTTGCAAACACTTTCAAAAATTATTGAAGAACCCAATGAGCTCACTCTGTAGACCCTTCTGAAAGGATTATGTCCTGTCTTGACCCACCATTATAGGTTTCAATGTATATTTATTGTATGATTATAATGCTTAATTTTTATGTTTATTATATATTTGGGATCTTTAAAAATGTATAAATGAAGTTAATTGTTTCACTTTTGTTTAAATTCATGGTATTTTTAGAAATATTCTGGAATAGGCAAGGGAATATTTTAGAATTTGCAATGACATTAAGTTAATTTATTTTTATCAGATTTTAATTAGAGAAAATATATTTCATACAATAATTGCATTTATAGAAAAATAAACCTATGTTAAAAAAAAAAAGTGATTGGTGTTAGCAGTATGATATTTCTCTAACCCTACCTCCCAAGACACAAGTATAGTATTTTTTCATGGCCTGAACTGTCCCAAGTTCTGAGAAGAGAAATATCATTAAGGCTTTTAGTAATCCATGCAAGCTATTTTGGAAATTATGAAGCAACTATATCAACTTTGGACTTTCAAGGGTAGCTACAAAATGGGGATCTATGTTACACTGATGAGGATGAATTCATTTTAATTGTGGACAGATTAAAGGAGTTGATCAAGTACAAACAAAGCATTTCAGGACCTCTATTTTGATGCAAATTCAATATATTTATCCTCTCATATAATTATTATTATTATTATTATTTTAATATTTTGGGAAGTTTCCCAGGAAGAATTAGCATTTCGCGGTCCTTTAGTTCGATGCAAATCCAAATCTTTTTCTCAGAATTTTATTTTTTTGGTAGGTTGCTCCAGCAGAATTAGAGGAATTTCTCCTCTCAAACCCAAAGATTATTGATGCAGTTGTTATTCCGTGAGTAGCATTTACCACACTTCTTGAGCCAAAATTCAATATTTGGGTTGATAGCACATACTCTCTACAAAATTTAGTGCATCTCCTCTTTCATTTGCACACTAGATATTGCATACCTTATAATTAATTTAAGCATGCAATTCTGTTTCTTAGATTTTTTCATACCTTCTAATTAATTTAAGCATGCATTCTGTGTTTTAGATATCCTGATGAGGAAGTAGGTCAAGTACCAATGTCATTTTTTGTGAGGAAGCCTGGTAGCAATCTGTGCGAGGAGGATGTAATTTGTTTGTTGCAAAACAGGTAAATGCAACACTTCCCTATTTTGTTTGCTAATTGTAAATTTAGTTTTTTTTTTTTTTTCTCTTGCCGGGAAGCTTTTATGTAAGAAAATTTTATATTGGAACTTGTAAGTATTTTGTAAAGTTATGTAAGTATTTTGTAAAGTTATGTGAGTGACGAAAGTTTTATATTGAAATTTTTGTGCCAAAAACTTATCCATGTTGCACCCAATTATAAAGTTCTAGGGTATTTAAAAATAAACCTAAAGCTTTGGTTTATCTTTTTCACTTAAGAGAGAAATTTGTTGTTGTACTTGAGTGCACGTTTCACCATACAAGAGAATACGTTGAGTGGAATTTGTCACTTCAATTCCGAATTCCCCATCTGGAAAAATCTTAAGAAAAGATTTTTATTTATAAGGCTCTTTCCACTTCCAAATTGTGAGTTGTGACAATGAATATTGTGAATCAATTAGCTTTCATTTTTAGAGTATAAATTTATTTAAAGATAAAAGGATTGATTGATTTGGTTGATGTTGTACAGTATAATTTTTTAATCGAATGGTCATGCATTTTCAGACATAGCTGCTATATAAAAAACTAGATAATTGTCATCTACCGTCACTTTAAGGATATTTGTGCTTTTTATTCTCTCTTATTTTGAAAAAAAATAAACATTCCTATTTTCATATGTTTGCATCACATGCATGAAAACTGACATCACTGGCACAAATATTTGTAACCTTCTTTACTAGGGTACACACCATATATTGGATTTGTATGGAAATTGACAGCATTGACACACAACATTTACGCTTTATCGGCGCAGTATTCTAATGAGGAGACTTTTAAAAAGTAGTTTTGGAAATAATGTGGGAAATTTGATAAGGAATTGGGAACTTTTAAATGGTTATGTTTGTATAATTTGGATATTCAAAATTTTTAGGATAATTGTGCTTTAAGGAAAAAGCCATTCCCTAATTTGGGTTTGTCCTTGCTTGTGACAAATCTCTGTTCAACCACTAATAATTTTTTGGGTACTAAACCTCTAGATTTGATGATGCATGCACGGATGGTGTATATCACCCAATAATTAACGTTTTCTCCAGGAAATTATGTCTATGAAGAAGAGATGGAAGAGATATGGAGTAGTGGTGTTTTTGATGCTTCTGCCCATGTTCGTTCGATTGGTATTCTTTCTCATACTCTATGGTGTATTTCAGAGCAGTATGTTTATCTGAACTCATTTCATTTTTTCTTTATTTCACATCTTTAATAGCCACTAGAAACCCTTTGCCATGAGGAACTTGCATGTGATAGAGTACCTTTGAGAAGTTTGATCTTATTTTGAAATTTTGAATACTCTTTATCTGTTTAACATCAAAGAAGTCATTTGGTTGTTCTGTAACATGTTGTATGTTTCTCTTGTAGGATATATCAATGATGAAGTCCATCCAACATTGGTGAGAAGGCACTGATTTGGTTTTGGTTTCATAGTTGAGTGTAGTTTATAACACACCTAATTTTTGGATAGTCATAATAATCTTTGTTGTTTAGTAACGATATGGAATAGGAGTTGGATCAGGTATGCATGTTATTAACTTGTGTAACATCAATATATTGTTAAATCCACATTAAGCATTGAAGGAATTCCATCAAAACTCAATAAAATGTTTCTCATGTTTTACTTGGTACATTTGGTTTGTTCAGAACCAGACAGATTTTTCCAAGATTGTCAGTCTGTGAAAGAGAATTTTGTTAGTCAGCCATATAGGACTTCAGATTTATCCATTCCATTGCATCTCCAAAAATATGAGGTTTTGTCCCTGCCTATGATAAATCTCTATTCATCCACTAATATTTTTGTGGGTATTGAACCTCCAAATTTGATGGTGCAAGCATGGGGGGCGTATAGCACCTGATGATCAATAGTGATATTATGTATGTAAATTTATTATGCATATCAACTTGGAATCATATGAATGCTTCAATGGAGAGACTGTTCCATTACTTGTAATTTATATTTGGCATAATGAAGCCAAGTACAAAAAAGCTACCATAGTCTTATTGTACACAATGAACTAGATTTTTTTTGGATGAAACTAGGGGATACTTCAATTGTGTTAATACATTTGATATAAATTAAACATATTAATGGTAATTGGATTTAAGAAAAATAAAATGGTCAAAATTTTCTCTTTGGTAGCAAAATCAAACTCTTCCCAGCATCCAAACTCATGGACATGTAGCTTCCAAATGATCGAATACAACTTCTTAGTCTATCTTTAAACCTTGGCAATGTATAACCTTTCTAAATAAAGGAGGTTATTTTTTTTGGCACCATTTCATATTTTATGGTGCTTTGCACCATATACAGTTTTATTATTATAATAATAATAATAATTTTTTTTTCACCTTTTTTATTTTATTTTATGGTGTTTTGCACCATATACAATTTATTGTTATAATAATAGTTTTGATATTTTAATGATAATTTTTTAATTTTTGTAAAATTGGCTTTGGTGCTTTGCATCACAATATCTTGATCCATGTCAGATTGGTTTTTGGTGGTTTGCACCATACACCATGGAATGCCACATATGCATTTAACACCAAGTTTAACACTTTTTACTAACTCCACTTTTGCACCAGAAAACATAGCACCACTTGTGTATCTCCACATTATCACCACTTTTGCACCACTATTTGAAAAGTGAAGATTTCTCAAATTCCTTAAAAATAGTGATGCTAATGTGAGGCTAAATGACCCTTCTTCTTGTAGTGAAAATACACGTAGCGAGAATTACTTGTATTACTTGTAACCTATATAATGCATATCCGTAGTGACTAACAACTATGAATAAACGAAAATCACCGAGACATTCCTAGACATGTCTCGTGCATTAAAGAGAGTAAATTTGTTGGTTTTTATTATTTTAATATATTTAAATTGAAAATAAAAAAAAATTAAGAAGAGAAAAGTAAATACAATATAAATAAGGTTAAATGGTTAAAAAAAAAAAATTAATCAACTGCCAAGTGGGGCTTGGGGTTTTCATGCAGCCAAGTGCCTCCTTTGGATCTGCCACTCGAAGAGGTAGGATGGTGGTATTTATTTTGTAGCCGTTGGATTTTCATCCTAGAAGAAGGTGATGGAGATGCCACACATGCAAGAATACAACTAGCTGGAGCATGCCTTAATGACAGATCCAAATCCAGTAAAAGCACCAATTGATCGAGTCTCACTAGCGTCATCTCACCCACTATCATTTGTCAGTAGTTCATGCCAAGAGTCAATATATTTGGACCTACAAGGGGAATGGGTTGAAAGCAAACATTGGTTGAAGTAAGAATGCAACCATACACCAAAGTGACGATGGGATTGGAAATGTCAATAGCTTAGCAGGCTTGTGGTGGAGTTACCACTAATCTTGGTAGCCTTGAAAGTTATGATAAAATCGTTAATGGATTAGTGGAGATTGCATGATTGCTTCTGTATAGAAATTCCAGTGCCTAAAAAATTCTTAGATACTACAGTAAAGGAGCGGCTAGCAGAATCATTGATTGGGATTCTAAGGTAGAGAAATTTAATCTGGAGCTCCTCTGTTCCGCTACTAAGTAGCATTAGGTGGATGGACCGCAAGCTCCCCATGTTTAGCTGACACTAATTCGAATGATTTTATTCATGCTTGAATTAATAAGGGTGGGAAAAATATTCAAATTGGAGTTGAGTGACTCTATACCAGCCATAAATCCCAGTCATACCAACCAGAAAGAAAAGCGAGCCTAAGAGAAGGTGAAATGAAATCCTAACTATGGCAGTAAAACAAATAGGATAGGACCAGCATATCCATCAGTAAATTTTCTAGGTTGGGTTAAAAATACCTTATTAAACTTTGTCGTTCTTGTTGTATGTTTTTTTGATGGGATTTTTATGTCACTCCCAATCGATTAATTTCTATGCTTAAAATTGTATTGGGATTATTGAAATTGGGTATTTTGAAAAGAAATTTTAGATTTTTACCTGTTTTCATTGTAGTATTTTCTTCCATGAATGTTGTATATGTGTTTGTGAAGCCTCACAGAATGAGCTTCCATTCTTCCAAGGGAGGGAGTCCACTTGAATAAGGGATGATAAACACGAGCTCTCAAGGGATATGGTTAGCTAGAACTAGGTATTTAAATAGCATACATAGCATAATTTATTTTCAGTAAAGAATCAATGATCAAGACAAAAAAATAGAGAGGGTGTGACTGAATTCAAATGAAAGTTACATTTAATTGATTTTTTTCGAACAAGAAATGGAAAATGGCCGCATGTTTAACCATGTAACATCCTCATGATGAAGATGAGATTAACAGATTGAAAGGTACTGGTTGTTCAACTAAAATAGAAGTAAATTCGATCAACGCAAATGTTTTTCCTTAATGAAAGTAGCGAGAATGGCATAACCTAGTTATGAGAAAGAAGACATGCTTATGACATATTTGTTTTGAACCCCCATCATTTTTCCTCACCTGTTCTACTCGATGAAACAGTACTAGAATCTCGTGACTAAAATCTATAGATCAGAAATAGCATGCAACAGATGGCACTTGTGGGTTGGTACCAACCCCATGCTCCACAATTGGTTTGGATAGTCCTTTTCAGGCATCAAACCCCAATTGACAAGTTGTCATTTCCCATTTCAGCTCTCTGCCCCACCATGATAATAAGCTTAAGCCAGACTTACTTCAATATCCATTAACCTCACCCTACCTTGTTTTGAATTAAAATTCAAAAAATAGGGGAGCTCATCATGGATTGGTCAAACCACAGAAAAATAGTCTGCATAATTAACATGTGTTTGAAAGTTTAGTTAGCCTACTAAGGATTTGTTTTTGATATAAAATCATTATTTATTTCTCTCGGAATGGTATGAAATATCTTAATAATGAACAAAAAAATAAATATGTAACATGTTACTTATAATTCCATTGACTACCGAGAAAAATATATTGATGTTTGTAAAGAGGAACTTGTTGCTTCAACTGATAAATTGAATCTTCTTGCATAATTGTCAAATCTGCTTGCATAATTTTTGAACTTGTTTTTCATATTTTCTCCATTTCTTGCCCACCCCTCCATCGCAAGTCTCTCCAATGTGCATGCGTCATGATGGAATGTTGATGAAGGTATATGTGTTGCTATTTTTCGTGACTATGTATGGCGGAGATATCTTATAGATTGTATTCTCTGTAAACACTACAGGGAAAAGACTCTCGAGCAGATGTTTTTGAGTAACCCCTTATAAAAATATCCCAGATATCTGTTTGTAGCAGAGGTATCTAGAGGAGGTTGGCGTGTGGAGGTTTTTGCGGGTGTTTTTTGTCCAGTGTGCTTCTCATCATACACCGCACCAGTGCATTTAACTCACAACACACTAGTGTGTACTAAAAATGGGCACACCGAGACACCAGTTTCTCCATACAAACTTGCCCGATGCATCTCATTACTATCGCACACCTGTGCACTACGCATAAATAGGCCCGATGCATCTCAAAAACCTACACACCATGTGGTGCGTCTCAAAAACCCGTGCACTGAAAGAGGGTTAAATAAAAAAATTACCAAATGAAAAAACAACAGTTTCACTTTTTTAGTGCTCCAAACCTCTCAAGCACTAATGCGAATTTCTCTTGTGTGAGGTGCCCTGCCATCGGTGCTCCCATTGCATGCACTACTGTCGGCCATTTCCCACCTTGTGGAGTTTGAATTTTGGAAAATGGCGGAGAAATTTTGTTTCTCCAATTCCTCAGCAAATATGCCTCCTCGATGCGCAAATGTACAGGTATTTTACTTGTTTCTCAATAACTAAAGTTTTAGTAGATTTGAATTGTAAAAAACCTTAAAATTTACCAGTTTTTAAATTTTATTTTTTATTTTTTTATTTTTTTTGTGCAGTGTGCTCAAGTCATTTGGCTCGCACCATTTATAGTGATGCTTGTAAATTTACAGACCGCACCGAAAACAGTGCTAACGAAAAATGAACTGGGGTCTGGTGTGGTACCGCAAACATGCACCATGTTTTTTTTTTAAATACATGGTGGTGTGGTCGTTTAAACGACCACACCGTTGACTATGCATTAGTTCTAGGAGGGAGGTGCATTGACCAAACTATGTGCCTTCGGGCAGATAGTTAGGTCAGTGCACTGCCCTTTTGACATCAATACATAATCAACAGTGCGGCCATTTACAGAACCGCACTGATGACCATGTACTGAAGTCAAGAGGGCGGTATGCTGACCTAACAATCCATCCCGGGGCTAGTAGTTTGGTCAATGCACCGCCCTCCCTAACTCATACATATTCAAATGTGTGGTCATTTAAATGACCGCACCGTTGACCATGACTTATTTTTGGGCAGTGCATTGACTGAACTATCTGCCCCGGAGTAGATAGTTTCATCAACGCACTGCCCAAAAATAAGTCATGGTCAATGGTGCGGTCCTTTAAATGACCACGCATTTGACTACGTATGAGTTCAGGAGGGCGGTGCATTGACCAAATTAAAATTTATGTTTTTCGGTGTGTGAAAAATTTCCATGTGCACTAAGAGCGGTGCGTGATAAAAAAGTATGCACTAGTACCGGTGCGTTGCTGTTTTTTTAGGCACACCAATTTTTTTTTTTTTTAATTATATATATATATATATATATATATATATATATATATATATATATATATATATATATATTGAAATACATGTCTCATTTAATAAAAAAATTATTTAATATTTGAATCATTCAACGACGTCAACAAGGAGAACAAAGGGAGCATCATGAACATATGGAGCACTAGTATAACGTGATTCACCTATGGGAAGTATGAGAGAGGGAGAGACTTATGTACCCTCGCCCTATTATAGAATCCACTCAGTTGTTCCTAAAGGATGTAGGCCTCCTCAAGTTCTATGACGAGGTTACATCCTTGAAGGGCCATGATAGTGATTTATTGGGAAAACTCATCTTCAAGTGAAATGCCCACCGACAGGTTTTCCGGGTCGGTACTGACCAGTGGTATGTACCCACTAAGGATGAAATATAATTTATTACTGGCCTATCTAGGAGAGGGCAGGATTTTCCCAGTTCCCATATTCCCCCATCGGCTACTCAGTAAGGAGTCAGTTGGCGTACACCCAGAGATACATTTGGGATGATATAGTTTCTATTGTAGATTTTCAGGTGCCCAGTGGTCAGTTACATATTGCCTCATTTGGTGCAGAGGAGGTGAGGTTCCTCTCACTACTTTTTACAACCATTTCACACTATAGCAGCGATGGGAAACACATTAGTTGCTTGATTTTTATTTTATGTTTATTATTTATTCCAAGCATCGCGACTTGTGAGATGGTTGGCGATTCTTTTGTGGAAATTTTGTACAAAATTAGATAGATGTTGTTCTCAGGCATGTGGGAGGTTGACCTTCCCTTTTTCTTTAGATTTTTATTTTTTATTTTTTAGAGGTTTCCATAGACGAGGCATACTTTTGTTGGTAGCCTCGTATGCCGATGCTGCGTACAGATGCAGATGTGGGGCCAGATGATGCCCAAGAGGGGCTAGTTTGAATTTCCTGCTAGGATATCTCCTGATGCACTGAAGTTGCTAACTAGCGTTGATGATCACTCCTTCATTCTACTGCCATGTCTATATTCCAGTTTGTATTGGTGAGGGTATAACAACATCCTCTTCACATAGGATGAGCCGCTGGACACAAGAGGTAATATTAGTGCTTTCTTTAAATTAATATAGTTTCATTTATTGTCTTAATTAATTAATTATAATTATCAAATTTATTATAACATGTTCTTTAACTTGTTTTATTAAATTGTTTAATGAAAATTTCCGATTAGTAATGTTGTGTAATATATATCTTGTAGATATTGGGACATTCATTTGGGATGAGGTTCCACCCCATATGAATGATCCAAGTGTAGATGTTGATGATGAGGAGATGGCAGAGGCAGAGGATCAATGTGACATACCTGATCTTGATCGAGTGCAGATACCTGCAGGGCTGAGGCGTAGGCCAGACACCAGATTTAGGATGGAATTGGGTGACCAACTCTGTCGACTACTAGTTGATCAGGGAGTCTGCCTAGTTACGATCAGAGAGTTTTAGTATGATCGTAAGCTTACACGAATTTGGATTGGCTTTCCCTTCTATATGTTAACCCTCATGTGTCATATCGTTGGACCTTCCAAAAAACTGGTGCGGGCTAGGAGGGGTAGGCATCGTGGATATGCATGACAAAGTAGTGCCTCATCTAGTGATCATGATCATGAGGATAGTGATCATCATTCTAGTCCTCCACCTCATCCTCCTTCACCTCATGGTAGATATCATGATGAGCATCGAGCATCCAGTCCTGATCATCGAGCATCATCTGAGTAGTCTACACCATCTCAGCAAACAGCTGGTCATGAGCAGGCACCTGATCGTGAGCAGGTGGGTCAATATGTGGTGGCAGGTCCATCATCAGAGGTTGCGACATCCAAGCTTGAGCAGGTTTCTCCATTGATGAGTCATCAACAGGCAGTTCCTGAGCAGGCTAGACCATCGATTGATCAGTAGGCACCTCCGGAGCAGGCACGTCATCTATCTGAGCATGAGGCTACACCATCGACTGAGTGAGCCTCGACTAGTACTAGTATTGATGTACCACCAGATAATTGACATTTATATGTAGTTTATATATTACAGTAGTATATTTTTGACATTATACAGTAGTATATATATATATATATATATATATATATATATAGTCCATGTATTTTATGTTCATGTTGATGTGCTTAATTTACATGTTGGTGTTCATCGTGATGTGTATATTGTTAGGTCATGCTAGATATGTTCATTTAATGTGCTTGCATATAGATGTGTATGTGATAGCAGTTATTTGACATGAGATGTATATTTTATGTTTGTGTTGTGATGATGTTATACAATGCTTGTGTTTTGTTAGATGATCATGATCACAATGATTAGATGATGTTCGCGAATTTGAATGTGTATTTTAGTCAAATATGATGTTTTTACAATGGTTATCATGATAGTGATGTTATTTTTAATATTAAATCATGATATTTCTTAAATATTATGTCGTGATTGCAATTGAAATTCTAATTTAATTGTATGTCAAATTGTAAAATTGTATTTGTAATTTTAATTTTAATTGTAATTGTAAATTTAATTTGTAATTGTAATTTTAATTTTAATTTGTAATTATAATTACAATTTTAATTTTAATTTTAATTGTAATTTTAATTTGGAATTGTAATTTAATTTTAATTTTAATTGTAATTTTAATTTTAATTTGTAATTGTATGTGAAATTGTAAATTTGTAATTGTAATCCTAACTCTAAATATAATTGCAATTTTAATTGTAATTTAATGTAAAATTGTAAAATTTTAATTGTAATTGTATGTAAAATTGTAAAGTTGTAATTGTAATTTTATTGTGAAAATGTAAATTTGTAATTGCAATTGTAATTGTATGTATTGTCATCATTCAATTTTATTAAAAATTTTAAATTTGTAAAATTGTAAATTAATTGTCAATTTTGAACCATAATTACTATCGTAAGTAAAATATATATCGTAAATATTGTTAAATTATCATATTTGTAAATTTGTATGAATATAAATAATTGTAAAATAATAAATCTAGATTAATAATATGAATTTTTGTAACATAATAAAGTTTAGAAAATAATTCAAATAAATTCATGTTTAGAATTATCATTATTTTATTATGATCTTACATACAAAAACTAACAATATACATTTTGAAGATATCATTCACACACATTGAAAGCAATCAAGTAGTTGTATTATTTCAGGAATTGACATTATAAAAAAAAACTTATACAATATGCTATTGTTTTCAAGATCAACATAAGTGAAATGATTTTAACATTAACACAATGCAAACCAATTAATTAAAAATCCATATTATAATGTTTTGAAAGAAAAAGTATTATTTATAAGGTAATTAAGTCCTCTTATTTATAAAAACCCATCTTAGAAAATATAAATGATGAAACAACACATGTACCATATCACTCTCCGTTCTCATGATCGCCCTCATTATCTTTAAGCTCTCTTGGCATGATAACACTATTGTTCTCAAAAATATGTTTTAATCTAGGGCCATGTCTCAATACGAACCACTAATCCCTATCCAACATATCTGGGTAAAAAAACACCTGGTTACAATGTTTGGGGAAAAAATAGGGCTCCTTAGCTTCATCCCACATCTTTCTAGAGTTGATACATATCAGCCTACTATCGCGATATTCATTTACATTATTTCAATCAACGTTGTCCCACCACTTGCACCTAAAAATAACACATTGGAAAGAAGAGAAATCCACTTCAATAATCTCTTGTATCTTTCTGACGTAACCTAACGTCCCTCGTACTAGGTTTTGATCATGGTGGCTAGTTTGACTAGAGTTATTGAACTCGATTTCCACTTCAAAGTCTTGTTTCATGTGCCCATAATTTCCATTTTCTGTGTGAAAATGGTGTCCATATACCCACATAGATGGGAACAAATTGGCCTATAAAAAAGTTAAAAAATCATAGTGTCATGTGGCTTATAATAACCCAACTATTAAAATATGAAATAAAGATGTAATTACATTTCAAAGGTATATTATTAAGTTTAAAATGTACGTAAATAGATTATTACCAAGTGGATACACCCAATCCCTACATTTAGCGCATCCTTTTCAACATGCGGGTAATGATCGGTCACACCGTATTTCTCTCTGACTTGGTCAACAACCTAACTATTAGGGCATATTTTTGGCATATTTTCTTTTAAATTATCAGGATAAGGCACACTTCTACCATTAAACTGTCTGAATTATTTCCTCTCACTATCCCATTTCATCCTCTTTTTTTCATACAATGTGACCCACGGTTGTGTCACTTCATAATTGTAAAGAACAAATTATTGATTTCTTCAATTTTTTCATTCGCTGATGAAATTAATCCGACATATAGTAAATATGAGATCAAAATATACATTATATTGAAGTGTGAAATGAGTATTTAATTTGTGTAAATTTGAAAAATTATAAGTCACTTACTCTTTATCAAACATCCTTTTCCATTCATTTGGAGCAACTGCCCTTCTCTTTTGTCTACATCCCTTTCATCATCCCAAATCACCGCGCCTGGTCTATTGTTGATCTGCTAGATGTACTCACTGGCAATATAGAAATACTCCTACGATATGTACCCCTATGCCATAGACCCATCAAGTTTTTCCCTTTATCGAATAAAACCTTTGAATTTCTTCATGTACCTCTATAATAATAACATCAAAAGACAAGAAACAACCCCAACTAATTCAACCTCATCTACTAGGTGGATTAGAAGATGAACCTGCAAGTGCATGAAACTTGTCGGCAGTTCCTTCTCAAACATACAAACAATCTCAACTATCTCTTGATGCCACCATGGAATGTTAGCCACATGAATCTATTTTGACGTGATCCAATGTAAAAATGTAGATAATTTAGATATGAAAAGTCCTAGGCCTTGAGGGAATTCATGTTTCACACACCCACGCATGAACAAAGGATAATGACAATGAAAAGTTATAAACACATGCAACAATATAAAAAATTAGTTATGTTTTATGATCCCTGCATGGGATAAAATTTATTAATATAACAAATACTAAAATCATGCTTTTGACATTATACATACTCTTAGAAGATTCAAATGGTCATCCATGGTGAATCAGCGCCATAGTGAAGACCCGTATGAAGATGGCACCCTCACACCCATTATAACTTCCTTTGCGAAAGAAAGATCATATTTTTTTAAAATCCATGCGAAATCACCTTCTTTGAAATACCAATTAGAGGGACCAACACCTACATCTGATCTTGTACTTTCTAATAGTCTTGTCCAATGTTTTTTTTTAGTTTTTGAAGTAATAGCGTATTTCCTAACAGCCAATGTTTCACTTTGTTTTATTGATATGTGCCTCCATAAACAAGATGAAACATTTTTAAATATATGAATGGGATCTAATAAGTGGGTAATATTAAGATTCTCCCAATATGGAAGGTTATAAAATATATATTTCATTTTCATCCCAATGGGAAATTTCTCAACATAGGTGTCAAATAATTTTGGATCATCGAACACATGCTCCCCATTTGAATCGAACCATTCCTATGAACTCCTTATCCTTCTCTCTCTCATATTACCTAATCCATTTAGATGGTGTCATTTATTGGGCCTTTGGGTTCTCTCTTATTTACCATTGAAAGCGGTCTTCTCTTCGGTAGGCGTTATTGTAGGAGGAATACTGGATTAGTTATAGGCGGCTTTCATAGGTCATTGGACCATCTAGCTTTCAAGAATGTCCACAACATTTACATCCAAAATACCTTTTTGTTACAAGACTTAGGTATTGTATACAATATATATGCATGGCATTAAAGAGAATATCATGAAGATCAAAACAATTACAACGAATTAAATAACTAATATGTGAAATAATATTGTTACATATATAAACAAATCAATAAATTAAACATGTAATTTACCAAAGAAAAATCCTAAGCCTGGATAATCATGTGTCGTGTAAGCACATATGCCATACAACGTAAAACACCTCTCTGATGCAATGGGTCTTGATACATCGTATACAATTATCCCATCCCATAATTCCTTTAATTCATCTACTAGTGGTTGTAAGTAGACATCCATATTCTTCACTTGTCTTCTACGAGGGACTATGAGAGCCAACATAAGATGTTCATTCTTCATGGAAAAACTTAGGGGGATATTGTTATTGATCACTACTACATGAAAAATTTTTAGGCGTATGTCGGGGGAAAATTTTAGGAAAATTTTAGCCCAAAGGCGAAATTTAAGGGATTTTAGATTTTAGAAGGGCGAATTTTTTATATAAAACCTCTTTTGTATAGTTTTATATAATTAGCCCCAAATTTTTTAAAAAATAACTAATTATTATGATTTAGCCCAAAAAAATAAGGGCGCATAAAACCTGAAAAGCTGGATTCGCCTCCGCATTTACTAATCTAGATGGGTTTGGGTTGTATTCGCCCTCGATTTACTAAATTGGAGGGTTTTGTAACGGCATTCGTCCACAATATCCAGTATGGCTATAGGTAATTCTTGCCCCCAATATCCAGTATGGCAGGGTAAAGCTTGCCTGTGTTGGTTGGGCTGCACATGTCGACATAATGGTGGCAGAGGACCTGCACAAACCCCAAATATCTGAGCAATGGGTTTCAACTGTGTTCGCTTGACTTGGTCCCTCTTCATATTCACAGATTCTTCCCTTGGTGCCATGAAAATTAGGAAATTCTCGAGAAAATTGAACCTCTCGGATGCCGAGGTAGGGGTTGCTACAAATAACCTGGATCTTCTTAATTTTCCTATCATTGAAGTATATAAAATATTATTTCCAAGCTTAGGTGCTAGTGGGGTTATGGCTATCCTCGATAATCATATCAGCAAGTCAGGCTGGTGCTGCAGCAATACATATGTCAATGGGTTCTTTGGAGATAGCGATTTTGATCCAGATACCTGGATTAAACGCCTAATTTCAGTAGCTTCAATGTTTAATGGAACTAATAATGTTGTAGGGATGAGCCTGAGAAACGAATTGTGAGGTTAAAAGAAAAACCAGAATGATTGGTACACATTCATGCAGAAAGGAGCCGAGGCAGTACACAGAACAAACCCTAAAGTGCTCATTATAGTCTCAGGCTTAAGCATGATAGTATAAGATCAGGCGTCGACTAGGTAATGATCCCCTGTGCTGCACAGCCTATGTACTGTGTGCGACCGCTCAAGGTCGCAGGTTCGAGGATTCAAGTTGGACCTGTGGATGTATTGGAGTCCGGTGCCTCCACCGGGACTGTGCTCAATTTTGGGTCTAAAGCTCAGAATAAAATACAACTTGGAGGGGATAGCAATCTGAGCATTGATAAATCGAAAATGGAGTCTTCTAATGAGTGGTAAAGAGCGAGTGATCTTTTTAATGGACACAAAATTTGAAACTTCTGAAGTATTTTTCTTGTTACTTTGCATTGGAGGCGTAAGAGCAAGGTTATCAAAAAGTTTGCTGCTTGCTCTTCTTGTTATTGCATTGCTCAACCAGAAAATTAATAAGTTATTGCATTGCTCAACCTTTTTTTGTACGTTATTAGTGATGCAGCCATTTTTTTTATGCATTATGAAAGTTACTGGTTGGTTGTCTTTAAAAAGTTTGACTTCTATAGAAGTAAATACAAGTTTTGTCAGGAAAATCATTTATCATAGCAATGCATTTTGAAGGTTAGGGAAGCATGAATTTTAATGTCGTTTAACATCTTTGTTATTCGTGTAGTACTAAAATGGAAAATATACATGAAAGCTACTGATTACAGTTTGTGAAAACCTCCATCATGTGAATTGTTTTTGAACATAGCTTTGTCTATATCATCCTTGGTTTGTCTTACGCAAAATTAATTGCAATTGTATATCGAAAATATACCTCTTTTAAACTGAAGTGTTGTTGATCCCAGTTATTGTTTTTAATATGTTATAGTACTTATGGTTGATTTCAGTCTAAATGTTCATTTTGGTCATACTTTTTTTATCTAGAATGTATCATGGCTTGGGCTAGCTTCTCTGACAGTTGGATTTGGACATCCATTATTTTTTCATTCACAGTTATTTACTGATATGAAGTGTACCTCTTTTCCAATGATTTGTGTCAGTTTGTTTCATACAGTGTTTGATACATGCAACATTTTGGTTTTATTCCTATATGAATTTATTTTCTGCCAAGCAAGCTACCAAGCACTGTTTTACTTCCTAGGGGATCTTAGTGATTTGATTTGTCTCTGTTTGTCTAAGAAATATTTTATTTTTGAAAATTTGTGCTTTGTACTTTGAGGCATTATTTTGCTTTTTTGATGGCAGGATACTCTTTTTTGCTTCGAGGCAGTCCTTAGATATATATTTTTTAATTTTTTTGTCTCGGGGAGAGGCTATATGCTTTTTACTTCAAGGCATTATTTGGCAATGTGGAATGTATCATTTTCACTAGTTTCTTTGTTGTAGTTTATTGTGTATCTTGAAATCTGTTATAGTTTCAGGTGGGCTGTGAAAGTGATAAGAATATGATTTCTTTTATACTTGTCCTTGGGGGAAGCTCTTCTCCCTTCCTGAAGGCTCTTGCATTGATGTTCTCTTGTTTTCAAAGAAAATGTTAGTTCAAAGATAATTTACTAGACAATTTATTTATTGAAAATTGAAATCAACAAGTTTTGTTCAATGTAGGTTAATACTGTTTGGAAGAGTTTTCTTAGTGATATATCAGTATACTGCAATAATGCAATTTTTATCTAGTTATAGTGGCTTTGGTATATATAATTGTTGTATGGTTCTTCTATGTGTTTTGGGGATTGGAATGATTGCAGGTGCCTTTTTGGTATTTGTATGGGAGATTTTTCTCCCTGAAATAATTAATGTGGAAGTGGTTGCCACGGTTTTGTTAAACTCCAGGTGGTGATTTAAAATTTATGATTTCTTTGAAGAATGGTTTTCTGAGAGATCAGACATAGTATAATGGGTCATTTCTTTCCTTTGAAGACCAACATGGTAGTGTCATACATTTTACTGTCGGAGTGCAGGGTGTCCCTCAGCTGACTGCGAAAGTGTAGGGAAAGCTTAAGGCAGGTCGACTGCAAAAAAAGTAGGTTTGAGTATCCTTTAGCTTACTATGATAGGGTGGGATGTTATTTTGGTTGGCAGAGAAAGTGTGGGGTGTTCTTCCCTTCATTTTATTTCCAAAGTGTGGGTTGTGCTTCTGATGGCTGTCAATGTGTAGGGTGTTCTACAAAGGAACTGGTATTTTTGAGTCTTTTTGTCAGGAAGTTTGACATTTTTATTTTATCCAAAAGTACTGAAAAATATTGTAAATCATTAAGTTAGAAAAGATGATTTGGATGGTCATCATTAATTTCAAGTGTTGCTATTTTTCATTCTTACCTGAACTCCCACTTTCCACTGCATGACACAAGAAGAATTATGAGAATGACAATGAGAATATATGTTATTCCCTTGCCGAGTGGGGAGCCCTGGTTCTCTCCACTGTGGATCCTGTTCAAAAGGCCCGTCTCTCCCACTACGCATATAAACAGTGGTGCAACGGAAAAATCCCCATCAAAACAACCAAGCCCCCAGAAAATCCCTCACGGCCAGACAAACTGGAGCTTGTATGTATATATACAATTCTCTTCCTTCTCATCTTAAAATTTTTATAATTTCATTACTCTTAGAAGAGTATTTTATAGCCCTGCCAGTGGGATATCCATCATCTTTTAACGTGTATTTTACGGTGCATTTGAGTGCATCCATGAGAGAAGCTAATTTGATTCAAACAACCCAATCTAGCAAAAGAATGAGTTTGTGCAAAAATACTAGTTTTGATTATAAGAACAGGGTTCAGACATATACTCATGTTCTTATCATGGCTTGGGAGGTTCATACTTTGGACTCTACACTAGCACTAGCAGTAACAATAACTGGCTTATAATTGAGAGAGCCCTAATAGATTGCCTTTCCCTCCCTTTCAAGCTCCGAGGAAGGTGTTAGCAGAACAAAATCATAGAGAGCCTATATGAAGAGAGATTGCATGTTAATGTTGTTCAACCTACCCTTTAAAGTGTTTTCTTCCTGTTCTTCTCACAAGAGTTGATTGGGAGATATACAATTTGTATATGCTTACAATTTTTGCTTCCTTTTGGGAGTCTATGCTTAACTTATTTTTTTGGGGATACTAAATTGGATGTAAAAACTATGGGTATTGATGATGACTGCAGTTACCTCAAAGGTGACAGTAACTAGGACTAGTCTAAAGCAAAGCCAAACTTGTATATTAGATTAGACATGAGCGTAGGTGAGGTCTAAAGAGTTTTTCTTCAACAGTCTCACCTGACTCGGGAGCATATTGTGCAGAAGACTTTGGACCAAGTCGAGTATATATATATTACATTTTTGTCTCTGTAAGATGTATAAATATCCAGACCTGTTAACCTCGTATAGCTTGTCCTCCAATGAGTGCTAAAGAGCGAGTGATCTTTTTAATGGACACAAAATTTCAAACTTCTGAAGTATTTTTCTTGTTACTTTGCATTGGAGGCATAAGAGCAAGGGCATCAAAAAGTTTGTTGCTTGCTCTTCTTGTTACGATTCATAAAAGCTTGCTTATGCTCATTATCATTAGGTCTCCTATAATTGAAATTGAGCTCTATGTTTTAAAGCAACCTTGTCTTTCATGCTATATGATGTAAGTTTAGAATGGCAACAATAATTCTGACAGTATAAGACAAATCCATCCGAATGGCCAGTCCTTGACTAAGACATGTTTAGCTGCATTATGTCACTAGAAATATCCTGTCTGCAATAGAATTTGACATTGATGCTTTTATTAAGTCTTTTTATATTTCAATCCACTGGACTTGGATTTGTAGGCAAACAGACTAATCACAAATATGGCTGAATTAACTGTTCTTTTTAGTATACTAACGGCCTCCAAATTACATTCCATCAGGCCAATATTTGTCTCCACACAATCCTGATGAGGGGCCATCTCTAACTGGTTGGAGGGTGCAGTGGTGGGAAAGTTCATGTCAGCAGGTTGCACTGCATCCCCTTTTTGAAAATTCTAATACAAATTTTGGTGGACTAAAAGCAATGACAACAATCTGGACCACCAAAGTAAATAAGAGAATATCTCCAATAAAATACTTCAAAGGTCCTTGACCCCTTGCTACACCTAGAAATTTGTCAGCATCCCAGACATCGGTAGATTAAAATGGTGGAAATAGTGACAAATTAAACTCTAACCTAGCTAATCAGCATAGTGACATAAGGATGCTAGCAAAAATTGTCTTTTCAAGTCATGGAGGGAAGGTTGCTTTTGCTTTTCGGTATGGTGATGTTCATTTATTCCATGACAGTAGCTTTAATATCATAGATTACTACTGTGCCACAGTTGGGGTTTTTGTTGCCCTACCAGCTTTCTCTTCTACTAGCTGTTTCCTAGCCTATGTTTGTCATGATAACAACAAGGATTGGATTGTACCGAAGATTCTACGTATTCTACCTCCTACTAGTCAAAGTAGTCCAGGGAAAGGTAATGCAGCTTCCTAGGAACGATCTATAGCAAACAGGTATGAAGTTGATTTTTCTTTTCATCTTGTTGCATCTCTGTATTTATGTTGTGGTTTATTTCACTGGCCTACGGTTTGATTATTCTTATCCATTACCAGATTTTGGCGGGGCCTCTCAGTTGGAGTTGATTGGTGGGATGTTGTTGGTTGTGCACAAAGTGCAGCTGAAGATGACATAGGTAGAATTAATGTACATTATCAAAATGAAATCAATTATGTGTTGGTGAAAGATAATTTAAGTGATGATGGGAAGCCTCTTATGTTAACAAGCCTTTGTGACTCATTTGTATTCATTCAAACTGCAAAATGGGAGGAATACTCACAAACTACTATACTATAAATCCAAGTATAATTTTTGATGCAAATATTGTTTCTGCAATTGGAATATATGTTCAAAGGTCCCCATCTATGGTTTGACCCTTTTTGATAACAAGTTTAAAATGAGTTTTTGGCATCTCTTGATTCCAAGGACGTAGGTGGCAATTTGGTTGAACATATTACATCACAGTGTTCCTCTTTTCATGGTCAGTTCATATAGATGTTTTGTATATTATGTTGGTAACACATGGTACAATTTTTTGAAGGATATTATGCAATAATACAATCTCCCCAATCATCCCTTGTTCAAGATAAATGGAGCTAAGTTTTCCTATCTACAAATTTTAAGATTAACATTTACCAGAGTATGAAGCTACAAATATGACATTGACAATAGAGATATCCATTTCTTTGTGGAAGAATGCTCACATAGTGCGGCTAAGGGAGAAATTTGTGTCAGAGTATTTCAAATCAAATATATTAATCTCCAAAATTATTTAAGATGGGGCATTCAAGTATTTGGAAAACGTGTTGATAAGTGCTCCTATGGTGCTTTTAGGAAATGGGATATCAATTGCATGAAAATTTGTTACATTTTGGTAAGTTTATTTATTTGTTGCCATTGTGTTCAATAATTATCAACCAAATATATATATTTTCCATAAATGCATATAGGTTGAAAAATGGGTCAAAAATTTATGAAATTGGTTGATGATGGCTTGGAATATAGAGACTTCAATTTATTTTTGAAGCTTATCTTCTGCCCAGGCATGCTCGACCAGGAGCTAATGGATATATTTGTAGAATGGAATAGAGGATGATTAGGGTAGTGTAGAAATGGACCAAGAAAATACACAAAGGGTCCATATATTTCACCAAAGACCAAGATCAGGAGTGGAGATAATATTATTTCATTCTCATGAGATAGGAAGAAGTGTTTGCGTTAGTGGACTTGAGGCCGAAATTTTAAGGACTAAAAATGCTTCACAAATTGTTGACAAAATATCTCAACTGTACATATACTCATTATAAATGTAATTTCCTACGTCATGCATGAAGTAACCAGAGTTTTCCTTGGATCTATATTTGTTTTATCTAACGAAATGGTTTATTCAAGATTTGGTATAGCTTGTGTGGCTATGGTTACTCACGGATCTCTTGTTCTAGTAATGAAATGTTGTGAAGCATATAAGTTCATGAGAGATTTCAACTGGATTCTATTTTCTCAAATGATGAGTTGAAAATCATGATGGAATTTGCTTTAGAAATTGAATACTTTGAGAAAACTAGGTTGTTTTAACCCCATCTTCATAATAGATCTTGGAGATTGGGTCAAACGACTAACACTCCCAAAGTTTATCACCCTTATTAAAAAGGTGTTTGTTTATGCCAACATGACTTCAAAAGGGTGAAGTAGGACAAGTTACACAATCACAGAGGCTTGAGTATGATAAAAAAATTCATTTCTTATCTCAAAGCGTAAGTGATGATGGGAAGCCTCTTATGTTAACAAACTGTTGAGTCTCAAATCTGCATCTTTTCCATACACTTTTCTATACCTTTTTCACTCACCTGAACCTCCCAAGTTGTCAATATCATGTGCAAAAGAGCATCTAACATGGTTTTTAATTATATTTTTGTGTTTGCTATTTGATTTAGATTTTGTTCATTCAGCTGCAGAATCTAGCCACTTTCCGCAGCTGCTGCAACTTTCCGCAGCTATTTTGTGAAACTCTATGCTACAGGTGTCTACAAGGAAAACAAGCCACATGGGCAGGTCAGGAATGACGTGGACATGGTTCGTGTCCTATTGGTTCAAGCAAACTCATCCAAAGAAGCCGCGGTCAAAGGCGTCCACATGGAAGTCAACCATGGAGTCTCATGTCGGCAGGACTCTGTTTTGTGTCACATGAAGATTCATACGGCCGTTTCTAAGCCTGCGGAAGATAAATCGACATCTGTACAGGGCTCCTCAGTCAAATTCAAGCATCCACCTCTCATAGATTTACTTTCCAACACGGCCATGATCCTAGATCCGTGGACGAAGTGGTCTACATGCTCTCCACCAGCATGAACTTTAGGAGACAGTTATATTTCTTTTGTTATATATAATGCGTTTGCATACGCATATAGAGTTAGTCGATGTTAGTCTCTGTTATCTTTTATTAGTCTGCTCTGTAGTGTGATTACGCTGCACTTGTGCCGTAACATCACCATTCTTTAATGACTGCTTTTTAATATAAGAAGACTCTGTTTTCCAACTTAATTCGTATTTGAGGACCGTTGCCAAGGCTGGTGTAGAGGGCCCCTGCTCAGCTACGGTTTTGTGCATTAGTGTATAAT